>JAQFZC010000353.1:0-55733 GCA_034695205.1 Dicyrtoma fusca | reverse complement strand
GTGCAGTGCTGGTACCAGTATGTATTACTGTGCTGTACAGTGCTAGTCCATGCGGCAAGAATCCAGATTTTTTCAGTCCTTATTTTTTCTCGATTTCGTTAACCGTTTTTGGTGATTTGACACTTAATCTGATCAGTATAAGTTCACTTTTATTGGTCGTGGTAATTTCAGTTGTCAGGGATAACTTTTTCAGTAACTAGGTTTCAGTTTTAATTTTAAATTATTTTATGAGGCGAAAAGATAGTGCTTTCGTATTGGCGCGCCAACCAAGGATACCCTAGTGTAGTATGAGCTCCCAAGTTACTATTTTATATGCCAATTTCCAGTGTGCTCTAATACCTAATTAGAAACTGTCTTTACTTATTTGAAGTAGGCAGCAGTTTGCAGAAGACATTACGTAAATGCCATATACATACACCGCGGTGACTAACTACAGGAACTGAGCAGGTTCACGTTGATGACTTATTTATAATTTTTGTTTATCTCCGTTCATTTTTGACTTTATCTAAACTTATCGATGTAGACGGAAAATTCAGTTGAAGTAGAGGTGCAGGGAAAGCAAAGAACAGTCAGTCGTAATTCCGTCGTGTTTTTGTTTTGCAAATTATGTACACTTAATTTGCAGTTGACTATGCCATTATCTCCAGTTGACCTAATTCACGATAAAGGTGCGAGCCAGTATCTTGTGGAATCATAAACCTAGCGATTAGTAGTAATTCTTCGGCCCACGTAAATACTAGTGTTATTAATTAAAATACTGTTAAAAGCATCGATTATAAATTTGAATTATAATTCGTGCTGGCAATAGCTTTGTAATGGCCATATATGTAAACTGATATTTTATAAAAACCCATTTAGCACAAAAGCCTCTGCTTGATTGCAGCAAAAATAAATTTTCGTAACGGTATAGACTTTGCTCCGCCTTGTACCGAATTCATTCCGAATGATTCAAGAAAAAATCGCGTTTCGTTCCTTCCCGAGCCCCGTACCTGCCGAAGCTCTAACAATAAGTGAAAGTTCGGATTCGGTATATCCACGCATGTGAAGCATGTGGTGTACCGTTTTTATCCGAGTGTAGCATGAATCATTAAAGTTCGAGATTTTTGCTACCTTTTTCTTCTTGTTGGTTTATGTAAAAGAAGACGCGGCTATATTGAGAAGATTAGGTGACAAATATATTGTATTTTCGAAACATTTGGGTCTTACAATTGGAATAGATTTCTTCTTTTTACTTCTCTTTAAAACATCTTCCATTCCTTCTCTCCCGTTTTTTCTCTTATTACAGTTGTCTACCAGTCCAATTTCTAGTCATTCGTTCACTGAGCTTTTAGATACAATACGTACTGCAACAACTTAATAAATGGGTGTGAAATCTACAGCCGCCGCGCCTGCTTAAATATCGTGGAATAAATTTTTATTGCAACTAAAAAGTCATTTTATTTTACGAGTACTAGTGGGTATGTATGAAAGTAGCAGCTTTCTCCAGAGAGAACAAATTATACTGTTGCTGTGGATATTCTAAGAAAAACTTATCATCTTAGGATGAAAATTCACTTCCGTCTTTTCTTGCATGAATTTTGAATTGAAATGAAGAATCGGGAAATGAGAGTGAGACAGGGAGACAGGAGTGCTAACACCTAGTTGTCAAAGGAAGCTTACAGGTAGGTAAGCTTAGTATCTTAGCAACGAAACTAGTCTTAGAACTTCCTTTTAAATTTTTACTATTTAGAACGATATGATGGCTTTGTACTCCTTATCTACTTTTCTTTGAATCTGGGGATAATATTTTATGCAACCTTCTTTCTAAGAAAGTCAAGTAGTCGAGGAGGTGTTTGAAGCGATGATACCTATACATTTATTTATAAAAAATAAGAACTACAAATGGTAGGATTTTCCTGATTTAAGAAAAGTATTAATTTATTGCCTTGAATAGCGTGGGATTTTGCTAGCTGTGCTTTACCAGCATGGCTTAATATGAAATAAAAATTAATCCTACATTCAAATTAGAACGCTCCCCAGACATGATGATACTCAATACGTTATATATTTTTCAATCCGGTGTATGGAGCAGAGAAAATCTTTGGATGCTCGGCGTGATTTTTAATCTTCAAGACACTTCTATGACTGATTCCACCATAAATAATATATTGAGGGGATGAACAGGGAAGACGGGGCTTTCCAGTCTCCTCAAGTAAGGATGAAAGCAAAGGCTTAAGCTTAGGTTCCCTGTAGCCAGTTAGCTGGGATATTAATGCTTGTTGTGGTTTGTGGATTTGAAAAATCTTGATAATTCCTCCTTCTGCTTCTTGTCTGTTGCTTCTGTACGGACTCGGTATAAGGCTGACTGTCCTTCAGATTATTTATAAATATTCAATGTGCGGGAGAAACGAAGAAAGATGTGGCGAGAGTGAGTAGTAGAATTGCCGTGGGAGTTTTTTCTACCTCCTCTCAAAGGTTGACTTCAATTTGAAGAAGTTGTAAAGTCAATGTTTTTAAAATTTTAAATGGAAAAACTGTGTGGTTGAATGGTGAAAGTGTTGTATAATTCGACTCTCTTTACAAGTGGTAATGTAGCGTTAAAGAAGAGCGAAAACTTGAGCGATTTGATTTTCTCTGAGACGACGAAGAGGAGGAGATAAGAGCTAAGATTATCGCTCCAAGTTATGTTTGAGGTGTGAATTAGACTTGGAGCGAACGGGATTTATACTCCCGCTCACCACTTTCCCCCAAACAGACACACTTTCTCGGCGTCTCTCTCTCTCTCTCCTGTCTTGTAGCTCTGCACATTGTTCCTATCCCTAGTTTGCTAAGTTGAGGGGGTTACTGAGAATAGAAATGGCAATAAAGTGAAAGTCAGCCGATTTCAAATTCGAACACTTTGGTAAATCACTATTTTATATATTATTGCTTCCATATATACCACATTCTCTCGTATAGGGATGGAAGTGGGAAAAGATCGAGATGGCAAAACTATGGTATTTCTAATACAGGCTCCACAGTAGCAGCTGAAAGTAACAAAAGAGGAGTAGAGGAGTATCTGAACGTTGTGGAAGTAGGCTAAAGGGTAGAAATTCAAATAGAAATAGACGGCTGAATCCCATTCAAAAAACGTTTCGATAGTTCAAACTTCACAACGGGACTTATCTATCTCTCTCACTTCCCCAAGTGTTTTGCTCCGTTTACATGTGTATACGTACGTGATTCTGGATTTGCATATTGGAATATTTTAAAGGTACTCCATACAATTGTGTAGGATAGGTTCTGAACAAGATTTTCTTTTCAATAGTCTGAGCGCATTTGGCGTTGTTACATCCAATACGGAGAATGTTGGACGTACTAGCTCTATGTGGTGACTTTTATTCCAATTTTTCAGCTTGAAAAGTACGACAGTAAACAGAGCGCTTGTACCCTCTTCAATTTTATATGCAGTTCACACAGATATAGCCATCTCTATAAAATACGGGGAATCTCATGTATTTTTCTTTTTCTCTCTTCTCTACAACTCGGAGCATCATAATGTGAAGCGGTAAAAAAGACGCGTACAGAAGACGGAATACTCTCGGTTTCGTGAATTGAGAGGAGGATAATAAACCCAGGGATGGATGCAAGGAAGCCTCCACCATAATACCTACGTAACCATATGTCTGTATCTTCCCATTCCCATATCGTCGGCGTACAAGCAATGTGTCCCAAGTGCACTTATATTTTCCTAGATGCAATGCGTCCCCAGTCCATCCAATTTATTGTGCTGGCAAATGGATAATGGGATGGACTTGGGTCACATTGCATTTAAGAAAATGAGTGAACTTGGGACTTACTAAAAAATGGAAATGGACTTCGGTCTTTCATGTAGACCGACGATATCTTTTCTTAGTTGCTTTTTTATATTTTCTCTAGCTCTCTCGTTTATTGCATTTACGCATTTACGTACATGGACTTTCCCTGTTGTACATATGCATTTGTGTACACTTTCCCTTAATCTCTATCGATTTTTTCTTCATCCAAATTCTCTTGTTCCCTCCCTTCCCATATTTTCTCAGAGTTTCAGAGTTTCTTCCGTACTATTATTTTACTTTACGTGAGCTGCAGTACAGTCAGCAGTAAAAGTGGGCCCAAAAACAGTAAAGATGTACAACTGGAAGTTTATGGAAAAGCAGTCAGTGCCATCGGCAGTTTAATTTGTTAGCTAAATCTTGGCACCCTCCGTTTGGTACAACAGACAGTAAGTCATTAAATTTTTGCTGTCCAGCTTGGATCAGTCGGCAGTGCAGTTAGAATAGGCATTGTAACCAACCATTTTATAACATATTATAAAGTAGGGACGGAACTGTTTACAGTTTTTATCGCTTCATCAATAATCCGTATCCTTAGATCTCTTGAAACATCCGCACATTCAAATTTACAGTCATATCCGGTTCCCCACCTGAAGATGCATCATTTGTTTATATCTGATCTTAGAAACATATTGACTGTAAATACATACTGACATTTATTATGCCGTTCTGTTAACATGTCAAATTTAATTTTCATGCTTCGCTTCTTACTTTGTTCGGGAGCACATCCCCTTCGTTGTGGAAATACGTACTTGCATAGTAGCAATTAGGAAACGGAACTAGCCTTGTCGGTGTATTTGCGTCTCTTCAATTCTCAAGGCACCTACGGCGATCTTTAGGCTTCCTGTTCTTTCTGTTCCTCGAGGACGTACACGGTATAGAACAGTATGAATAAAGTAAAGCTCTCCTTTTCCTACGTTAGCACATCAAATGATTCTATGCTCGTAAAATTTGACCGTTTACGACCATGCATGTGGCTAGAGCTAACCTACAGTTAACTTCCATCCACTGGAACGGCTTACAAAATAGGGGAATAAAAATAATATCAGAGGATCATAAAATTTCCCTGACCAAGATACTTAGGCACTACCACAAGACTCCCAGCGCTTCAGCTTTATGCTAAAAAAAAATCCTATGCACAGATATATTTCATGAAAGGAATGTAACACTAAATATTTACTTGGGCATGAAACACTAGTTTAAAAAAACTGTTTGAGTAGGTGTATCTGTAAACCTTCCTACTATTGCTGATTTTTATCACAAACACGTATTTACTTCAAGCGTATCCCTGAAAAATGTTCATGATTTTTTTGAGAATTGGGTAGCAACCCAGAAAACTGTTTAAAAGTGAATTTGGAGAAGTCAGTCCAAGTCAAAGACAGTTAAAGCATGCATTGAGAAATGAAAATCCGACAAATTCACTGAAAATACGATACTTTTGATTTCTACTAATTGATGCCTTACTTTTGACTTAAAACGCAAAATCACTATTTACAACCTTTCGGTACAATTAAGTGTAATTTGATCTTTGAAACATTATTAAAAAGGTAGGTCACATATCTTTGCTTTTAAATTTCGGTATACGCATGTGTACATAAATCGTAGAATGATGCTTTATTTCTGTCCGAATTCATTGGTGGAAGGCTCGCCGTGGGTCCGTTGAGGGAAAGCACGATAGGATCTGAGGATTGTATTATGGCTGTTTGTATGGCGACGGGAAGAAAGAATGCAGTTTACTAAAATAATGCGAGAGAAAGGTCGTAGGTGGATATGAAATAATAGAAATGAATTCGAGTTGATGTTGGACTGGTCGATGAAATGGACTTTCTCCCGCAGTCTCTGTGTATTTTATTCGATATTAACATAGTATTAAATGAGTCATCATAATGGATTGGTATTAAATTTCCTTTTATCATGTGGGAAGTGGTCTAATTAGGGTGTGTCTTGACGCCGTTTAAACCCTGTGGGATATCTTTCACATAATAATTGCTATTTCCCTTCTCATGAGACTTACAACGTCCACTCATAATTCTTCTTTATACTCGTGTCCTTCGTTTACTTTCTCCTTCTCCGTCTCTCTCTCACTCTCCAGAAGTCCAGCACACACACACATATTGCACTCCCTCCCTGGACTGTATTGTGTAGGCTGGGAGCTGTGTGCTTCATTCCAAAACTTTTCATTTCATATTATATTATTTCTGACAATAATTGCTCTAAATCTTCAACACCATTACAGCTGAACAAATGAAACAAGTAGAAGTAGACGAACAAACGTCAGGCTCTAGGATACGACCAACCGCAACCCGAATAAGAAATAATTCACTCTATGACACTAATAAGGTCTAGATCCCTTCCTTGGGACTCGACCGCTGTATAAATACACCTGAACTTTGTACAAAACAGTTTGGTGTTATAAAATTAAACTACGACCCGACAAATTTTAACGATAAAATATAGACCCAGCCTACTGCAAAGTTTTGAGTAGAGCCATAGCTTATAAAGATAATGAGTGTGTGTGACTATATACACGTCTGCATATTATACTCAAAGAGAAAATACCCTTTCCTTTACAAAACCCACCACTCTCTTGTTTTGCTCCGACCCTAATTTAGGGCTCTGACTTAATTAATCCATAAGAATAATAACTCTGATTCACTAAATACTTTGCTCTATTTGCTTTGTTTTGCTTTAGTTTACTTTGAATTATTTGTGAAATATACGAGTCCCGGGACCACGTCGTAAGGTACCTAGGGTGAGGAAGAGAGAGAGAGAGCGGAGAAAGTTTGGAGAAGCTATCTATTATCTAATTGTGGATATAGCTGTACATTGTTTCATCTCCCCCTCCACCTGCTGTAGAGGACTGGCTATGTAGCCCATCATTCTAGTTATATTATGCATATGAGAAAATAAAACTTGGGCACTGCATCACACCCGACCCTGCACAAGACCAACAAGCATGACAGTAATCCCTAGCCATGTAATTTATTATGTGGAAGTAACATGCAAAGACATATCAAGTCAAACACTACATTTAACATTGACAATTACGATCCTAATGATGACAGTAATACGTACCTTAAATAGCCCTTCGCACACAGTCATGCCCCCATTGTTTAATGTGCAAACAAGTGTCTAAAATTTTCACCGTGCAATTCTTTCACTCCCGCCGCCAACGACTAAATGAATATATTTTATAATTTCGAGACCACGCTAATGCAGTACAGTTTCGAGATAAATCCATCCTCTAACTTTACCAACACGAGACCAAAGTTTCAGCTTTCATCGGTTTTGATTAGGACTTTGCAATTTAAGTTCCCTAGTTCACTAGCGTCAGCCTCTGTCTGATTATGATTATAATATACTGACTGCGGATCCAGGTCACTTGAGATATACTGTTTAGTGTAAAATGATAATAATTATAAGGCGCCCTCAAGGCTTCCAGTAGCGCTTTATACATAGATATATTTATCGTTAGCTGACGCAGCCAGAGCCGGGGAAAGGGAGACCGTACTTCATCAAGATGCCTGTCCGCTCATTATATCTCTCATGTGTATAATAATTACCGTATTTCCGGTAATAGTACGCGGGCCTATAATAGTACGCGGGGGCTCAGGACCCTGAGTCTGAATAGTACGCGGGCCTATAATAGTACGCGGGCCTATAATAGTGCGCGGGCCTATAATAGTGCGCGGGCCTATAATTGTACGCGGGTCGATAAATTAAGCGGATTCAACTAGATTGCAATGGCATCTATGTATGTACTAGGTAATTCGCATTTTACGACTACAAAAGAAATATTAAAAAGCTTGCTTAATTTTGTTGAATCCGAATCCATTGAAAAAGCATCAAAAACGTTCAACGCGTCAATTAATTCAATTCGAGTATAAAAGAAAAATCAAATTAAAGCAGGTACGTTTCATTGCTTACTACATTGTATACCTATTTTTAGTTTACTATACTGTCAAATAGTTTTGCTTTCCTTTAACCTTTTCAAAACGATAAAATAGTATCTAGTTTACATATCTTTTTGAAAATGGTAATTCCTTGGTGCCACTTATTTTAAAGTATTTACTAGTTTTTAATCCTTTTAAAAATGTTTATTTCATGTTTTGACAGTTTTAAAAGAATTAATTTCTTGTTGTTCGTCTTTTGAAAATGCTTATTGCTACGTGCCATTATGAAATGTAGAAACTTTTTTGCTTAACTTCGTTAATAAAATTATTAGTACGCGGGCCTACAATAGTGCGCGGGCCTGTAATAGTACGCGGGTCTCAGCAGTCTGATTTTGAATAGTACGCGGGGCGCACTATTACCGGAAATACGGTACTCGAAATATGTCCCGGGTATTACGGGGAGTTTTGCAAAAGGCTATCTCCTGCAAGCGTAACAAGTATTTAGCTAGTGAGATCATAATCATGAGGGAAGAATGCATGCGTGAATGCTGAGTCGAGAATAATAGGTACGCATTTTAATGTGTCTAAACTTTGTCTTCTCTCATTCGATTAGCGTTGAGTAGCTTCACCCTGTTCTAGATTCTTCCGTAAATTTTTGGGAAAGTAGAGAGAAAAAATCTACGCGAGTACATAAGTAGTGCACTCTGAGGTTTGAGCTCTCTCCCGTGTATTTTTCTTTGCTTTTGTAATGTTTATCTCTTTGGGAGCTGAGGTCTCTGACTCCCTGGGACGGTACTCGTACGAAAGGAACAGTTGGTTAGGTAAGTGCATTAACTGGAAGCTTATCGTTAAGGTTAGTACGTCTGTAGGTTGTAAGAATGATAGAGTGTAATGTAAAAGCAGCTGGCGTCTAGTCGAGTCTATAGTCGAGTATTGTATTGTATTCCAGGGCAGTAGTGATAATGGGAAATTTACCAAGACGGAGGTGATTAGACGAAACAAGAAGTACTTATCATAGTAGCAACTTGAACGGCAGTTCATTACTTCAGTGATGATGATGATGGCGGCGGTGGTGGTTGTGGTGGTGGTGCGGTATATGGTTTTAGTAGCACTGCAATGTAAGTACTCGTGTACAGATCACATAGTACTTAAAACTTCTTCACACTGATAGATTTTATCTTTTTTGGTAGAACTGCAACTTTGCGGGACGGAGTGTTCTAGAAAGAAAGCAGTCAGAAAGAAATGAAGCCAACTTAAATGTAGTGCACTATAAATGCTCCCTTCTACATCAGCACACAGATGCAGTTTCTTGAAATCTATGCCCATCCCACACTATGTATACTCTGTAAATTACACGAGTAACTTGGTAACCCTTACTTTCTCTCTGACTATTTCGATGACTTTCACTTTCCAGTTATGTCCTAATAATCTCAACCCTGAATTTATATTTCTTCTGAATTTCCTTCAACCGTTATCCCATCAGTTCACCCACCAATATTCACCTCGTGTTATGTATGTGGCGAGGGTGAATAATACGAGGTGAATATTGGAGGGACTTTAGTGTGAATGGAAAAGGATTATGTACCTTCAACCTACACAGTACGGTTATTCCCTTGTCCTTTTATTTCTGCCATAGGTGTGTAACTCACAAAATACCGTACGCCAAACATAGCCAGAAACGGAAAACACGATATATATATATATGCACATACAGATGGACCTATACCCATTATAATAAAGAGCACTACAGAATACTTTATTGTTGGAGAGAACTGGACGTACAGTTCAGTAGTTCACTCTTGTCACGACTGTCGAAGTAGACTACAGTTTAGTGAAAAAACTGGAGTGCAGTAAATAGTGATAGTGAGCATTAGTGCGTGTGCATGTGGTTGTTGTAAGATGGAAGACTAGGGGCCGAGACAGCGGTGGAGGATTTTGATAGAGAGTTGATCTGACTGACCAAGAGATTAGACAGCAACTGCAAAAGTGGAGAGGACAGGGCGTGAAAGTAAAGTTTCTCTTCTTCCTCGGCTCTCAACGTTTCCTTTAGCTTTAGCTCTCTGACTCTTCATTATTTTGAAAGGGAAGAATAGACCAAGTGATAATAGAAGAGAGTGAGAGCGAGAGAAGGAGTTATGTGGGATGGCTTCGTTAGTTGGATGGACGGATGGATGGCTGACTGGATGGATGGATTGGTCTGTAGATAGATTTGAGTTGGGTTAGAGGTAAGAGCCAGTAGTACTAGGATATGAAAGACGAAGTAATCGAAGAAGAAAAAAAGAAGACGAAGTACCTTGGTCGTGGTGGAAGAAGAATCCTACTCAGGATGAGTATGACTGAGATGGAGAAAGAATTGAGGGACAAGGGGAAATAAAGACGATCGATATTTTATTCGTTGAGAAGAGGAGACGAAAAATGAAGCGCCCGGTGAGCGGGATAGTAAAATGGAAGTGGAGAAGGAGAGAAAGCCAGGGAAAGCAAAGCCGGAGGAGTGAAAGAGAGTGAGAGACGGGAAAGGATGAGGTGAAGATATTTAACGTAACGGAGTCCAATGTATTCACAAGAGTAAAAACTCAACTCAGTTTGCCATCAGCACGGCGAGGAGTGTAGATATACAATTATTCTTATTCAACAATGCCGACTTCTGTCTCGTACCTTCCCCTTTTCTTCCCTTCCCTTCTTTCCTTTCTTCTGGTGAGGTTTTCTGGTTAACGTTTTCCTCCTTTCCATGTTTTTACTCAAGTTTCTTTTTTTTCCGCGAGAAAAGTCCTCGGCGACGAGAATAAGAGTTGAAAATATGTTGAGCTGAGAGCTTTCCTTTTCCAAAATAAAAGAGGTTTCTGCCGTTTGAGTCTCAGCCCAGGCACAAGAGTACGTCGTAGACGGTGAAGTATAGGTAGGAATCTCTGCTTCGAGTGGCAGTACATGTCTGTACTCTCACAGAGACGACTAGCCCATGCTACGAGGATAGGTGAAAGCATTAGTTAGCGTTAGTGTTAGAGAGCTGCAGACCATTGAATGTAAAATAAAAGTATTATTTTTTTCACTCACATTAGAAAGAAGAAAATGTTATAGAGAACATTAGAAAGGAGTTTGAAGTCTTACTGTCGACAATTCACCGAGTATTCCTTTGCCATTTCTATCCTGGATACATCTTTTCAAATGTGCGTTATGTTATAATGTAGTTATTTCCGTAAGCGTAAGATTTCATTTCGACGGAGGAGGACGGTAGGAGTCCAAGAGCTAGTGTGGAGCAAATGATATGTAAATTCTACTGAGCTTATGTATACCTCTCATCCATGCTTTCCCTTATCACTCCGTATCTACGTGCAGAGGAGCCTGGGACCAAAATAGAATAGGACTATGTGGGTTGGTAGGTATGTCGATTTAAAGACGAGACATATAGTCAAGCAAAGCAGAGCAGAGGAGTAGTTACCTGTTCCGAATAAAAACTTGCTACTTGAGCCTCATTCAACACACAAAAATACCGAATTTTTCCATTCAAAAGAATAACAGAGTGAAATAAGATTGAAGACAGTAAAGGGGAAAGGAAGGGAAAGTAGGTAAAAATCATGCTAGGAAACTAATGCGGAAGATGTAACTCCAGCTAAAGAATGCAGAAATATCCTTACAAGAGATTCGTACACTGAAATGGAAAACCTGAATAAATATTTACTTTAGCACATAGTTTTTATCAACTTGATTTTCTAAATTCAAATTCCAAAGTAGCTCCAGAAATCCCAGTTGACCTGAGCTATAACTTATTGTATATATTATACAAATCTATAGATCCTAGTCACAGGAAAACCGCTATACATGGTAGCTTGTAATACGAGACCCGATGAAGACGTGAAAGGACAAGTAGGACAAGGGTTTCTCATTACTGACGCCGACAAGTTAGTTGCTGGACGTGAGTCTTGGTGGGTCAATCGTAGTCATAGTCAGGTCTGGAAATAAAAACAATTCAGTGGACAGCGTATGAAATTCATGCGGTTTCAGTTATATGTTAGTGGTCGTTAAAATAATACTAAAGTTGGATTTGGTGTGTGATGTGAAAAATGGAATTTAAATCATGTAAGCTGGTATAGAAAGTAGATATTATGGTGCTTGACTTTGTGCCGATCTCAAGCCTTGACATTAGTATGCTGCCACCATAGACTTTTGGCGTTTGTGGTGAACCCTGCACACGTGAAGTGAAGTAAAAATTCTCCTAGTACGAACAACGGATTTTTTTTTGAGAAAAGCAAAATACGAAACGACGGAGTCCATTGATATGATTAATGCAAAATATAATGTCGATTCTATTTATTGTTGATTGGAAATAAAAGTAGTATTGCCCTATTTCTGAGTGCACCTTTTTCTTCTTTCTTTCTCTTTGCCATCAAACTTTGACCTCTACTCTAACCATGCCGGAACCTTTGAACCTTTTATGGGCCCTGTCAACGTACAACAGTCTATGTAAAAAAAGCTTAAATACTTTGACACGAGCGTAGTTTGTGTTGCTAGTGCATGAGCTTTGGGCTGGATACAGAGCGTAAAGGTACGGCTCCTATAAATATGAATAATTATATATATCTATAATAAAATAAGAAATATCGGTATTTAGACACATACTCAGCTTGCTTCTACTTTGGCATGTGTCCAAGAATTGATTTTGGCGACAGCCACGACCAGGACCAGCTACAATTACAAAGCATCATCATCTACTTGTACAGTCTACAGATATTTCCAGTGATTCCACTGTGGAGAGGAGGTGTTATGCAGTACAATGGCGACGAAAGAAATGTTCCACGCTCTAATTATTTTAACTTATCGCTTCTGTCATTTTTATATATTCCTGTCCTTGCCTTGTTATTGTTTTTCCTCCCCCTCTTTTGTCTTATACAGTCCCTATACTCTCTGTTCTGTCTCTTCTAACTCATCCAGACTTTCAATTTTGTCACAACTCACAGCTCCTCGTCCTCAACGGACCAGTGCTCTAGTCTTTGACAATATTTCTGTTTTCTATTTCCATTCATGGAAAAACCATACAAACTTTTAATTACTTTATGAGTTTGTATTTATGAGCAATCCAATTCAAAAGTTGCATGGCCTGCCCTAGCCTAGCCTGCCCTGGCCTGACTTGCTCTGGTTTGGTTTGGTTGGCTTGGCTTGGCTTGGCACTTATTTATTTATTTCCTTGCTTGTCACAACCAGAGAGAGAGAGGGAGAGAAATGTGACAACGGAAAAAAGACAGGGAGACGGCGCGTGGTGTCGTTCGGAGTCCAAATGGAATACTTGATTTTGCCGCAGTACTACAGATACCTATATTAAAAACCTCAATTCAATGGCATTTCTTCCACACGGATGTACATACATGCATGCAATTATAATAGATTTAGCTTAACTCCAGTACTTTCTAGAAAAGGATAAATGAAATTCAAAATTAGAATCGAAGCATTTTTGAACTTTTTGTTAGTCATTTCACTTTGATAGGCTTTCGTCGCTACAGAGTTGTATTTAATGAACTAAAGCAAGAGCATAAAAATGAAATGCAAGGATTACGGTTTCAGGAACTCACGAACTTTCTGTTAATCCAATCCATGGAGCCCACAAGTACAGCAACCAGCTTGACTCTATGGGATGCTTACGGACAGAGTTAAATTATAGCGGTCATAATGCACTTAAATGACGACTCAGTTACCTTTCCCATCCGCATATTCTGATAAACTCCGAGGTCTCTTGTTCAAGTGCGTCGTGGTAAGGAAGGGGTCTTGGCTACGTAATGTATAGAAATGAGATTGTAATCATAAAAGTCGTTGCTCGCAGTAATAACAGTTGTACCACACACACGGTAATCGTATGTGACATTAACTTTGCCGACGGCGCTGTGGCTCTTAGAGTTAGTATTGTCGAAAGGATTCGTGGACGGGAAATCAATGTGAGTGTAGTGCTGAAACGACGTTTCCGTAGTTTTCTTGAGAAATACAGTTAGTCCACATTTCCTAAGTTAATTTACGCCGCCATATCCCCGACCCGGAGCAATTGTCCTTTTTCTAAAAGGTTTAACCTTTTTGAAACGGTAATATATATCCTGTTTTACCTCTCTTTGAATACACCCATTTCTTGTTTTCCCCTTTTTTAAAAGTTCTACTGACTAGCTTTGACCTTTTTGAAAACGCTTATTTCTGGTTTTGACCTTTGTTGAAAGTGTTAGTTACTAGTTTTGACCTTCTTGTAGACGTTAATTTCTTGTTTTAACCTTTTTGAAAAAGTTTATTTCTTGTTTTGACCTCTTTTAAAAGTGTTAATTGCTAGTTTTGACGTTTTTGAAAAAGTTTATTGTACAATAAACATTTCCACAAAACATTCTTTCGATGGTTGATGGCGTCGCAGTTCCGAATAGGTTAAAGCCACCCATGAGAGACCATAACAAGACGAGTCTTAAACTTTCGGGGTGGATTTCCAAGCAGGCCGACGTTTGAACGATAAGCTTATCTCTCGTTTCTTATTTTCGTCGTTTTTCTTAACAAACTCGTTGACGACTCAACTTTGTCACTTCCGCGTATTTTAAAATTCTCATGCCAACTCAAGTTAAAAGTAAAATTACGCGTGTCTCTTGTACACATCAGCCAGTAAGTAGTTACACCACCCATTTCAGTCCAATTCCCCTCTTTACAAGCTCGTAATGAATTCTGGATCCTTGAGCTGAAGGCTCGGCCAATGCACAGGGTACAGATACATTTTCTCACTAGTGCAGTGCTACTCGGATCCCAATTCAGCTCGAGCTCACTCACAGGTCTAATTTGAAAGTCTAGGACTCCGTCTACACTAATCAGTAATTCAATTGGTTCTACATGTGTGATTCCAATTTTGAGTTTTGAGATCCCTTCCCGCGAACCACGCGACCTTTCCGTCTTCCACTTATCTGTATGGCAAATTTAATTGTACCGTGACAAACTTTTACCACTGGGTTCTAGCCAAATCAAAAATGGGAAACGACATCCTTCTAGGATTTATCACAAACACTTTACTGAAGCCAAGATTAAAGTTACCGTTACCGTACTCACAGTGAACAAGTTGTGTCTGTCAAGTAGAAATAATGCTGGTGGCCCAATAGCATGGGATTTACCCTACACAATATATTTTACAGCAATTCCCCCTCTGCCCGTCCAACCTGCACAATAGTGGCAGTGGTGGTGAAATGAAATCATGTATAAAGAATTGTACGTCATCCTTCTATTGCATCCGTTAGCATATAGATATCTGTTCGCAACTGGGCGGAAAAATGTACGAATTCAGAGTTGTTTAACTTTCAAAGGCTGATTTGCCGACTAAAATTTCTTGCTAAATTGCCTGTACTCTCAAGTATTTCTTGCACGTTGCTGAGACTGCTGACATCATGACAGCTACGATTTTCTTTACAGATCGTCCAGAAAATTCCAAAGACGTACGATTTTGACTTGGAGCGAGGAGTTGAACGTACAGGATTCGTCGACACTGCAATTCCACCAATTTGAGCTGAAAAATATGTGGCCTTCGAAAGTTGGGTACATGTGAGTGAGGAAGTAGTATGGGCCTCCTTCCCATCACAACTCATTGCTTTACATTACAACACAACAGCAACCTCACAGAGCAGACAAGACATCTTTAGTTATGCTCTCGCACTCGCCGCTGTCGATAGATTATGGGAATAGTACACGTGTTCCCACATTATTTTATAGATGTAGGCTCGCCCTCACGTGAGGAATACGGCCGTACATACGTGTAGGTGATAGGAGTGGAAGTGTAGACCATATTTCACAGATTTAGGATTGAAAGGACTGCCGGTTGTAATGAGGACCAGGAGGCGAGTCATAGATAGAGGAATCCAGGGGAGTTTAGTCTATAGAATGTATGCGTACGGAATGGAGGTTTGAAAAGTGAAGAAATCAAAGACGAAGACGAAACTTTTCGACAACTTTAGAAGGGAGAAAGAGGAGAAGAAAAGGAAGGGCACACAGGATCATATGTATACATATAGAATGAAAGATTACTCTAAAGGTTATAGATCCAGCGACTTGACAACGTTCCATGATGTACACAGCTTCTTTCACTTTCATTTCTTTCCTGTCACTCGGCTTTTCGACTTTAGCTCCACCGTAGCCATTATTATTGCTCAGCTGAGAAAACCAGACACAGAAGCATCTCAAGTTAAAATATACATACAGGCATTTATACAATGAGCATAGTACATGGTGAAAGCAGTCGAAATGGATCTCCTGAAGCTCCTCAGCCGCCTCCTGCTCCCCGTCAGTCTCCCTCTCTTTTGAAGGTCTACAAAGTTCGACTTAGGAATTATTTGTACCGATAATAACGCGGCGCTCACGTATCTCCAGTTACACTGGAGATGAGCTGAGGGAAAGTGGGAGAGAGCTTCCATGGCCATGGAAGTTGGCTAGATCCCACGAAATACTTTCACCAAATGTACACATACAGTATATTGTAGCTTCTTAAGAATTAGTAAATTTATTCAAGCTACAACCATTCTAATTACTTAATTGAATCAATTACAATTCATTGAAAAGTAAATATTTACTACAAATGTCACATCATTCCTACTAGTACATACATTGCTACACTCTATACATGCTACGCCTCCTTCCATCCAAGACACGGCTCCCTGAGTCCAACTTATCTCCTTGCTTCTGGCCTCCCTCTCACTCACACTCTTTTTCACTTCCTTCCCAACTCCAACTGATGAGCTAAATATTTAAATGGAGCAATTTCATTTGCATTTTACGACTGTAAATCTTTACTCCCGCATACTTAAAATACATGGTTACACCAACTCATGTGCATGTTGCTATTTGTTCTTTCCCTTCCTGTCCTGTCCTCCTGTCGGCCTCAGAAAAGAACAAATCCATCTTTCAATTTTATGCCCATCTTAAGATCCAAGAACTGTACAACTACACACTACTCTGCTACACAGCTACAGCAGAGGCTATTTTCCTTCTCATTCAACTTTTATTTCTACTTTCACTTGCACCTAAACTTTCCTTCAAAAATATCTCAATCCTATTTCCTCCTTTGTTTATACTCCCTCATATTTGGTCTCAACTATAGGGAAAAAAAATACCAGGGCTAGTCTGGTAAAAATAATATTGTAAATAAACAAATTCTGATAGAAAGTACGATCGTACGGGTAGAAATGGCAAACGAGGCTATAAATCACAATTAGATGTACCATTTTGTTCCTTTGAAGGGATTTAAGTTTTAGTTTGCTAAGTATGTGTGTAACAAGAAGTGTGGAAAATGGGGGAAAGGGTTTTTGTTGTTGTTTTTCTTATAAACAAGTCGTCTTCTATTGATTTCTATCCCATAAAATTCACTAAGTCTTGGCATCCATAACCCTAGTACCCAATTCACAGCTCTTTGAGCCCCAAAGTATGTACGAAGGGGTATCCAGAATCTCAGTGGGCTACGCAATCCATTTTGTATATTTATAAATTTATTTTATTTACAAAATAGCAATGGCGTGTCGAAAGTAGGAACAAAATATTATGGCAGCCGACCAAAAAGTTCAAATTTATTACACATTTATGAATTTCTGTATGTTGGATGAAGCAACTATCACCTTATATTGTACTACTGTAGCCCTCGTATAATAATAGCTCACTGTAAAAACAGACCTAATCAAAATACTGTAACTCGGCCATTTCGTTACAGTTAAATGTCTCAGCCGATGCTAATAGCTCCAAAAACATTTCTTTCTTCTTTATTTCCTACAATGAGGCAGTTACAAACTTTGTACTACTGTCATCGCCATTTTGGGGTATAGATCAAAATTTTTGACAAATATGAACATCTTTGATTTTATTTTCCTATGGATTATTTGTGAGTAATAAAGCAGTTACAGATATTTGTGTACAACGCAGGCGCCGTCTGTCATGTACAGCGGAATGGAAATACACCAGACAAATAAATTATTTGTAATAGTAATAACGTGTAATGACTCAATCTCCGTTGATAAATTAGATTGGAGGAAGAATGGGATTATAAAACAGTTGCACCCTACATCATTGAGCAAATCCGGATTTTATTTATTTTTTGCTTAATGATTTGTCTAGCTCTATAAATATTCCAACTTGTACTGTCATGAGTGTAGGTCTACGTTTTTTCCCAATTGATATATTTTCCCTTCATTCCCATCTTTGTAACTGTCACAGCGTTTTATTTTTCCTATAGAGACATGGCTATTGGAGCATATACACTTAGGAAATACATACGTGGGGGAAAACAAATGTATGACAATGTATTAGTTCTTTAAATCGATACAGCCATGTGAAAGGCAGTAAAAGCGGTTGACATAATGGGGCATCTTTCATAAATAAATAGTGCAGGCTTCTTAGGGACTAAAAGGAGTACTTACTCGTGCCGGGTGACTAATCGCAATAATATCATTAGATTTTGATGAGGAAAGTATTGCTGAAGAAGAAGCAAGATTACACTAAAATCTGATTTTTTTAACTTACTTGAACCTTCAGACTTATTTTGCCTTGTATGAATGAATGTAAAACTACTATGTATGTATTATTGTATACGTTGCAGCTGACGCGGGCATAGATGGATGACACTTAAATCCATTGCAGGTTATACTGTAGATATACTACGTATATATTGTAGTAGCACTGTACTTCGTAGGATACAATGTACACATCTGCAATAGTACACAAATCTACTAAATTGCAATAGCGAAGTGACTCAAAAGTGTATTCGTCCATATTTATTTTTAGTGGGAGCGAAGTGAATTTCAGGGTAAAAATCAGAAATGTGGACGATAAAATGAATAAAAAATATTTGGGAAATCCATTCGAAGAAGAGAAGAGTTAGAATTGATGTACTTGTGAAATTGCATAGCCTTTCATCTTTCACCAGTCAGGCCGTGACTTTCCTTTGCAAGGTCTGGAAGTATCTGAAAATGGGAATAAACTGACGGAAACATATAAAAATAGAATACTAGGGATGTATGCGAAACTCATAATCTAAAAAAGAGAGCTTACGTCGGGACGGAACGGGACGAAAATTGCAGTTTCGGTTCCTTTCCGTATTTTTTAAGTCTTGATTCAAATTTTCAAAATATTGTTAATCACATCAATTATAAATACATATCACATGTGCTGCTAATAGCTTTATACCTAAATTGATATTTTCTAAAAACCTTTTTAGCTTTCTTCGGGTCGACAAATCCGTGTTCCATTCCGACCCGCTCCGAGCAAAGCCCTAGTTGACGGCATATACTACCACTCCCACATAATATAAAATTGTCAATAAAAGCAGTTTCTATTTGTAGTTGTTTCTCTACCGTATTATTAATTTGTTCAATTTATTTTGTATTCGCGGCCAATTGATGTGTGCCCGCGTTGGGTCTACAATGTATTGGTTCGCACATCTATGGATCTATCTTCTTGGCTTAAGATTGTATAGAGTAGGGAGAGTAGGGACCATTAATATATGAGAGAAAGCGGAAGTCGGATGTCCTACATGCCGACTATAATTTCGTCCGGTAGTGGTCTTCAAGACCCTACTTTTCTCTGTCCACAATATGACCTAACTCTGTTCGTTCCGGGCCGTGACTGTAGTTGAACTGATAGGAAAAGTATTGAAGAGTTGGAGAGTGGTAGAGGCTGGATTCGTACTGACTTTCTCTTATATTTACATCAAGGCCCAGTGAAAGTCTAACTTTCCCCATCCGTTCATTCCATCTATGTATCTATGTATTAGATACCTAGGAACGTACACATTGTAACTTTCTCGCTGATTTCTTCCCTATCTTTCTATCACACACTACAGATATTTCTGACTGTCACTTGTGCAGTGGGAGCTCGACGGACTAGAGGCGGACTGGGCAGTGCAACGGCGGTAGATATACATATATGCTCACACTAGCTAGTTACGGATGATTGCTATTTTCTATTTTGACGGTCTCTTTTCATCAGATGTTGGTGGGTAAACATCCGACGACTGAAAAGCACTTCCTTTTATAACCAACACATTCTATATTTTCATACATGTTTTTCGATACGCTTCAGATCTCGTGGCTCAGCTCCTTTCTCCTATGCTTTCCCCACATACATGTGTGATTCTATCTCCAGCTACGTAGACTGGGACCTTCCGTCCATGCCAAGCAAGTTCCCTCTCTTCTATATGAGCTGGCATTATGCGAGAAGACCAATGAAGGCTTCTCATGTTCATTGTGCTTGTGACTCTATGAGTCCTTATTATTATACTTTCACTCAGCACTACCCATAGAATCGCATCATACTGCGACGAGTATTTTGTATCTTTTGTATTATTTCCTTATGAGCTTACCTTTCTCACACGCTCTGTGTGACTAAAGTGTACTGAAAAAAAACCTGGGGAGTGAGAGATAGATAGATATCTATATTTTCTTCTGGCTCATGATCTTGGGCTGAAGTCATGCTTCCCTTCCTTCTCATCAACAATCATCACTAGTATTAGACACGAGCCCTAGAAAAAATCCCAATCCTAACGACATCCCATTTCTACCAGAAAGACGCATTTGTTCCTATCAAATAAACTTTGTACTCACTTTCCCTCGTCTCTACTACCTATTTTCTCCTTCCGCTCCCTCCATGCTCCCTGTATTTTCTGCTCTTTCTTTACATTAAATGAGATCACAATGCTATAAAACTTATTTTTTCCCCTTCTTCTCGTCTTCTTCTTTACTTACTTTATGCTCATCCTTCTCCTGAGGCTTAGGCATAAGAAAAGAAATTCTATGGCCAAATCACCCACCCACCAAAGTAGTCAGGAACAACTTGGTCCCAAACCCAAAAATAATACAATAATAAATTGATATCATTCACAAAGTTTGGTAATCATGACACCCATACTGTGTAATTTAGTGCCACTTTTTCCACCTTTTAATCAGACATTTTATTGTCTTTTCCCCAGACTTTTATCTTTTGCAATATTCTTGCAAATTGTACACATGCTCCTGTTTTTCCCGTTGATTTAATTTATTTTTGATTAGAAGCTCTTTTTTGCACTATAAAGAGACTATCACGGTTGCATTTCCAATGGCTCAGGGTTGTTTACCAACTTCATTTTCTAACACTTAAGTGCTGAGTCATGTGGTTATGTGAATGAAATCATGACATGATTGGTTTCGAGTGTGTTTACAAAATTCAAACATTCATTTCCTTCGTGTAATGGACCGTCAAACTTCTCGTCCACACTATTTTTGCTACACTATTTTATTCCTACAATGCTTTGTACTGCTTTGACCACACTGTTTTGTCTCCAACCATAAAAAGTATTGTAGAAATCATCGTTTACATTATACATAACTCAATAAAAAAACAGCCCACGGAACAGTTAAGGGTTTCCTTACTAATTTATTACCATTGGTATAAAAGTCGCTCAACTTTCTTTGTATTTCATTGTCTCCTTCATGTATAAAAGGAATAAACATTTTGTACTACTTTTTTTTACTTTTTGACACAAGTAAAATGATTCATACAGTTTTAGTATAGCTTTTGGAACTCAAGTTGAAAGTTGGTATATACATAGATGGGCACCTTTTCGAAATGGTAATATACATACTTAGTTTTGAATGTTTTTGAAAATGGTGATTTCTAGTTATTTGACCTTTTGAAAAAGTTAGACCTTAGTTAGAGTTATAGTTTTGACCGTTTTAAAAAAGTGTTATTTACTAGTTTTGACCGTTTCGAAAAAAGAATCCTTTACTAGTTTTGACCGTTTTAAAAAAGTGTTATGTACTAGTTTTGACCGTTTTAAAAGTGTTATTTACTAGTTTTGACCGTTTTGAAAAAAGTATCCTTTATTAGTTTTGACCGTTTTGAAAAAGTACATTTATGGAATTAATCCCTTTTGTAAAGCATTCTTTCCATGGTTCCCCAGCTCCGAATAGGTTAAATATACATAACTACTATCATAATTGCTCTAAAATTAAGGTGCAAACGTTCCAACGCGAGTTAGAAACTTTGACAAGGCATTATTCATTACGTTAGGGGAGACGTTCGTGTATGGGAGGCCGCTGCGGTTGGCTTTCCCTTATCTACATATTTTGCATACTAGCAGCAATACTGACGGACATACTACTTGGGTGGCGACCAACTTCAAAAACGTAAAAAGTGAAGGTATAAATGGGACGTTGTTGAGGGTATGAAAGGAAGGCTATCATATGCACTCGCTGCGATGGTGGGTCGACACGGAGAAGGAACTGATTTGCAAACGCAACGGATTTTATGACCAGGAAGTAGCTGGAAGTTCTCTGATTCTATTCATTTTAAATATTGAATGTCTGTCTATGTCCGTGTGACGATGATGCTGGGGATGACGCGCTACCATGGGATCTGATGGTAACCTAGAGGAATCCGACAACTTTTTAGAACTTACCTCATGGTTTTTGTTGAGGAGGAAAAAAGATTTAGATTTATGGCTGATGACTGCAGAAGCATAGATGAGAGTTTTATCAAATATTCCAAGGAGAACCAAATTATAAAACTTTCTGCTTAGTTAATCTAATTTCATGAATCTCAGATTTCCACGTCCACCGTCTACATACCCCATAACCCGACTCGGAGGAAGGTATTTGAACATAGGACGGTTGAGAAAGTTTTATATCCCACACATACGGCAACCTGCAAGTCAGCTTCATAACGCCAGCCCCCAACATCTAAGAAGGAATTTAGAATTAGACTTGGAGTCCGAGAATTATTATAAGATTTTCCATTTCATATTTAAACTGCCAGCCTTGCAAATTTTATCTTTATCCCTAGGCATGTTTCTTCCTCAACTAGGTATTTTGACCGTGCACTGACTTTCCCTTAGTTTCAATTTCACTTTTATGAATAAATCCCCGCATTTTTCAATAATTCAACTCAATATTAGACAAGCAAAGTTTTACCTTCCTATTCCACCATCTTTCGTAGTAAAATCTGTAACATTGCAAAAAACTACTACAATTTAAATTAGTTTTTAAAATGGACAAAAACTTGTGGAGACGAAGTCCGTTTAAAGTTTAAAAAAAAGTGTTTAAAGGGAGAATTGCGGGGCCAACACGCCCCAAACGACATTAAACAATTAGTAAAACACTAAGTTG
Organism: Dicyrtoma fusca; assembly: GCA_034695205.1. Lineage (NCBI taxonomy): Eukaryota > Metazoa > Arthropoda > Collembola > Symphypleona > Dicyrtomidae > Dicyrtoma > Dicyrtoma fusca. The sequence goes on along the minus strand of JAQFZC010000353.1, from coordinate 32,897 downwards.
AGTATGTTTTTTTTGTTGAGATTGACTAAGTTGAACTTTTACATCAATCAAGATGTAAGTTTGAAAAATCCGCTAATGCTGTGAAGCCTATAGCGGACCCATACACATAGTAAATATCAGACCGAGGGAAAGTAAATTATATGCTGGTGATCTATCTGGTGCGCTCTCCATATTTCATAGAAGATGCATGCTGTGTGCATGGAGGAAGTAATGAAACCAAAACTAAACCAAGTGCATAAGAACAATGTTTGAGGGTTTCACACAAGTTTTACTCGCTTCACTTCCATCCTCATGGCTATGATCCATTAGTACGCATTTAACTACATACAAAGAGCTACCACACTCTGGCTAGCAAGCCCTATAGCGAGATGCTCACTATAGATATTCCATGAATACTTGAGTAGAGCAGTCGTAAGGACGGTGGCATGTATTTCCGTTCAATGGATTTAAGGCAATGTTCATCCGTTCCGGCAAGATAATGGGAGTGAGGAAAAAGTTTACTTTCATTTTTCTCTTTGGGAAAAAAAGATGGTCGAGTCTCTTGACTGCCAGTGGTACTGCCGCCGCCGAGTACACACTTCACCCTCCCTTCGCCTTCTATGTCTACACTTTTTTTTGCCCACTTGGATATGCTTAGAGATGGTTGGAAATACGTGGAGCCTCAGTCTTAGAGTTAGTCCTAATAGTACAATAATATACATACAATTTACACAAGTTTCGATGGTAATATGTAATATCGGAAGCGTCTAAATTACACGGAGAAAATTTCTTACGCTTTTAGCGCTCCCACTCCCATCCTTCGCATGTGTCTATTTCTCTTCGTCTGCCCCTGGACGTGGACGGGGATGTCGATTTGGTTTTCCGAAGGAATTACCAAGGCAGATTCAAATTTAATGAGAAATTAATTAATGAATTTTGCACGAAAATGAATGTGGGTGATGGTGAGCGATGAAAAATTGTAAACCACTCTATGTTCCGTATTCCATCTTCATTTCATGCTCAAAGCACCTACTTCATCCTCCATCTTCCTCTCAACTTACTTTTACTTTCTCATTCTACTACATATTTTTCCTTGTGCTACTTCAGCCATGTTTCTGTGCATTGTAGATATAGATTTCTTGCGAATTCCTTACTTGAGAAAATCCCTCTAACATAAGCTCATTTAATAGACCGGATTTCCTGGCAGTATCCTGGTTCGTAGAAGTGCGACGGTTTAAAACACTACAACTTGGTTCAGTTCTATACAACACGTTCAATTTAAGATAATTATAATTTTAAATATTCGTAAGCTCCAACTCCCACTGTAGTTTTTCGGGATTAAATATTTAATCAGTGATTGAATAATGGTCACTTGATTTTGCAGGCTATAATCATGTGTGTAGTTAAAGGTAGAATCAGAGCAATGGATCTGAGCCCATTTAGCTCGACAGTGATTGACGTATCTGTCTTTAAGTTTGTCATATAGCTTTGATGTCACTGCTCATTAATTATTTATTAAGATGTATGACTATGCAAGTAGCAGTAGACCTACTGAAATGATTCTTGATTAGCGGCGTTCTTACTGTTAATTAAAATGGAATATTCCATACAAAATCCTATGAAAGAAGATACTTCAGATAATTAGTTAGTTACTTACATAAGTACCTTTTCGAAATGTAATATACTTAGTTTTTAAAGTTTTTGAAAATGGTAATTTATAGTTTTTTGAGCTTTTAAAAGCTTGTTATTTACTAGTTTTGACCGTTTTTAAAAAGTTCTATTTACTAGTATTGACCGTTTTTAAAGTGCTATTATACTAGTTTTTTGTGACTGTTTTTGAAAAGTGCTATTTGCTAGTTTTTTTTGACTGTTTTTAAAAAGTGCTATTTACTAGTTTTGACCGTTTTTAAAAAGTGCTATTTACTAGTTTTTTTGACTGTTTTTAAAAAGTGCTATTTGCTAGTTTTTTTTGACTGTTTTTAAAAAGTGCTATTTACTAGTTTTGACCGTTTTTAAAAAGTGCTATTTACTAGTTTTTTTGACTGTTTTTAAAAAGTGCTATTTGCTAAGTTTTGACCGTTTTTAAAGTGCTATTTACTATTTTTTTTTGACCGTTATAAAAAAGTGTGATTTACTAGTTTTAAGAGTTTATATAATTAAACAATTTTGTAGAGCATTTTTTACATGGTTCCCGAATTTCGAATAGGTTAATGCTGCCGTAGCTACACGGTTAAGTTAATTTCCATTCCATTGGCAGGCACGGGTTCGAGACCAGCTTGAGCTTTAAAGTTTTTACAATTCTTTACGTACTCGGCATTCGGGATTCTAGTACGAATGACACATTAGAAAACTGATGATGCTCCACTATTAAAGCTTAAAGCTCAGCATCTACTTCTGTCCTTGCTAGCCTTGCCCGATTTTCCCTGCCTAAATCTGATATATTGAGACACATACTTAGTGCAGTACTTACAGTGGGTTTGATCGGCGAGAAAAAGAATATAGTGCAGCGAATGAGTCAACTATTTCAGCAACTGCTGTACTTGTCTCTTTCTTCTTTTACTTTCACCGTCAGAGAATGTTGCCCATGATCACCGGCAAAATAGATGTAGTTTATAAAGAACGGAATTGAGCACAAGTAATAAAAAATGACTAGTAGTTTTAGAGAGAAAGTATTGTCTTTATATATATTTGGAATGGTCCTGGACGAATTTAGTAAAGCTCCATTTGGAATCCATAATGTGTGAGAGAGGAGAGAGAGAAAGAGAGAGAGAGACGAGACTTAAGTGGAATTGTGGAGCCTATATTAGAAACGTCTATGTCTATTCTCTCACTGAAGGGTCTTTCCTCGCTCCAAACATCCCTATACATACATCCATGTTTCAAGCAGTGATTTTTATTGTTGACAAAATAAACTTTGTTTTTTTTTCTCCCTCTTTTTCCTTCCCAAATCCTACTTTCTCCAGTGGGTTGAAACTAGTTGAGTGCAGTGTAGTGACATGACACTATTTGTTTATATATGAAAACAAGGGAAAAGCTTAAAAGGTTTTTATGGTGCGTTGAATTCAATGTTTTTTTTCTACAGCAATGTTATATTTTTATGCTTTAGTGGCGACGACAAAACCCGATGTAGAGCTTCCTGTTTTGGTTTTCGTTCATGGCGATGACTACAGCTTCGGTGCTGGTCACCCCTATGACCCCTCTATGTTGGCCAGTCAAGGCAACGTTATCGCAGTTACCATGAACTACCGTCTCGGGATACTTGGTGAGTGAGCACAAAATTATATATTTTTTTTTAAAGAATATCAAATCTACTACACTTTCAATCATTAGCAGTAAAGTTTTTAGTTGAATGACTTTTTAAAAAAAATGTTAAAAAAAGTATATGTCGCTTTATTATTTTTGAGCACTCGTTATTTTTATTGCTACCTACATATTACAATTATTTAAAATTACAGTGGTTTTGTGTGGCATAATTGTGATTGTGTAACGTTCATATATATATATGCGTGATGTATATAGGTAGATGTACACTTATAAAAGTAATTTTATGAGAAGCCATATATACCTCTAGTGGGCTCCGTTTACTTAACGTCTGTTTGTTTAGGTTTCCTGAACGCGAATTCGGACGGTTATTTTAAGTCGCCAGCCAATTTCGCTCTGCTCGACCAAATTGCCGCTCTCCATTGGGTACAGGTACGAAGGAAATTACTTTTTATAGGTTTTAATGCTTTTGATGTGCAAAGAATTGTGAAAACCCATAAGTGTTCTCACTAAGCCAGTCTCCAGCGAGTATAAGTCAGAAGTATCGAGAGACACAGCGCGCTATGTACTCAATGCCCTACATGTACTTTCTCAATGATTTCTCTCATACTTACTGTGCAGTGCCCACCCGCGACTTTGCTAGTTAGTAAACATTTATATGTAGCTGCTATAGACGGGGTCTGTCTATATACAGCTATACCCTCTTCACGGAATTATTACAGCAGCATGGAGTCTTAACTGTGTCTCGAACACATCTTCGTCTCGGTCCTCCGACTCGAGCGAAGACTCCAATCCCACCACAGAAAATTTCCGCTACTTTGTGATCGGAAGATCGAAACTGTCGCTTCTTAAATTCATTCTGTTCAGATAGTTCCACTGAGTCATTTTTCATTTCGTTTTCTCTAGTTTTCTTCTATTACATTTAGTCGTTCGACTCCACTCCACTTTGATGGAGAATCTAAAATCCAATCTAGTCCCCTCTCCCAATGTACCGACCGAGGAGATTATTAACGTTTCTAATCAGGCCACCTGATAAGGATATACCAATTACGTCCAACGAGCCCCACAAAAATACAACCAAACAAAAACATAAACTTGCAGCGTGAAATAGTACAAGAGCCAACTGGGACACACCCCCTCAACAGCTTATAATTTAGATTAGTGTTTATACTATCGCCGGAACAAGCTCCTCCAGTACGGTAAAACACCAAACAAAAATTGTGAAAAAATTAAAAAAAAATGGAATTAGCTACCCTGCCCACCACTATGTATTTAAAAGTTCTGTGAAGGGAACGGGGAAAAAATCCTGTTGAAGTGGAGGTATTGGTACATACTTAGGTACATATATTTAATTACTGCCTGGTCTACAACAAAGTCTATCATATGCATCTGTACTAATAAATAAGTATGCCTCGGCCCCAAATGTATAAATATGAGCAAGTTTTATTTAAATGGTGGTAGAAGTAGTCAAGGAGGGCAGACTAGTCAATAAGTGCCTAAAATAGGATAGTAAATTAGGACGAAGCAGGGCCAGTATAGGAGGAGGGAGGCAGTAGCCTATGATGAACGTACAACTTTTTGAGAGTGAAAAACTAATCCATGAGTCAGAGAATGAAATGAAATCAAAGCATACCCACGAGCAAGTAAATAACACGGGTAACAAAACTTTACATTATTATTTAGCGGAGAAGTGATGCTTAAGAGAGGAAGTACGTAAAGTACCTTCAGAGAGGAACATTCATTATTTACTTGGCTGCGTATGCATACGTATACATACCTACATACATACGTACAACCTTTACTTAAACTTGTCTGTCTAGACTCCGTCTACTCGAATCTTCCGCCTCGACGATTTCCTTATAAAAATATGTAAATACCTACGTGTAATGTAAATGTAGACTTGAACAACTTTTGTATCACAGGCTAAGTATAGGTGTAGCTCAGTCATACATACACATAATACACACGGACACTCCCTCCTTAAATACATAATATCTTAGAAAAGTAGAAAGAGTAGAAATAAATTGGTGTCTTGTGAATTTTAAGAGCTATTAAAACTCCCAAAGGTTAAACTTATCGCTTGTAAAATATATAAGCCAAACTTATTAGCAAAATGTGAGCCTCTGACTTGTTGTTGCTCTTATGGACCAATGGATTGCAATCAAAAGTAAATGAAATCCCTCAGTTGACTCATAAATCTCTTCGAACATGTCCAACCAACAAGCAGCAACTAGCAAAGCAGGGAGAGAGTAGAGTATAAGCTATATAGAAACAATAGTAGTATTTTGAATACACAAAAGCGTAGATCCCTATATGTTATAATATGTGGGGCTGCCTCTTGGCCAAATCCTCATAACGAATGCTAATTTTGAACGCAGAGCAAATTTTTAAATCATAATATACATACAGGCAATCAAGTGAAACGGTTGAGGGCTCGATTATGTATACATTATGCTATATGTACACATGATGCATGCATATAACTATAGTACGTACAGTTTAAGTTCTTTCGAAGCCTTATTAGAATACAGAGTTATGCGATTTTGTACGGTGATCCACTTGGAATTATGAAGCCATGAAATTATCAAAATCTTCAACTACTTAAGCTGCAGGAGAGTTTTCAAAAGTCAAAAGTTCCACTGGTTTTATGGCATGAAACTAATCATAACACTATCGGATGATTAAGGTGATGTGGGCTTGAGCAAAGTGAGTAACTGGGAGCTCTGAATGATTTTATGTGCTACAATAAAATCACTCGAGATTTATGCTCGCACCAGCAGCCGTATGCTTTCCTCCTTGGGACACGGCTTTGATTGTAAACAGTAATTATACTGTGATTAGACCCTGATTTATAGCTTCTCCCTGAAGCAAGGGATTTGCTATTTGCTATATTTGCTACAGCACTCATTTAAAAATATTCTTGACATAACTCGGCAGATTGCCGATGGTTGCCGTGACGAAAAGGCTCATGATGGGACGCGACACTTCTCCTAATACAGGTGCCTCCAGATGTTCTACTAATAGTAGAAAAATCAATATAGCTGTATCTGTCTTTAATATTTATGATGTTCGTTCAATAGCTAGGTACCTATTATCTATAATATATCTATAATTATTACATCGGTTTAATCCGGTAGATTGGACTGAATTGATTAATTATAGTTGAAAATGGCACTTAATACAAACAACGAAAGAATACAATATTCACAAGTAAGCTACTTCAGCATCCGTATTTAAGCTGTTCAGAACTGGGAAACAATGGAAATCCTTTTTTACAAAAGTATGTATTCTACAAATTAACTTTGTCAAAAAAATCAAAACAAAAAATAAACATTTTCAAAATTATCCAAAACAAGAATTTAACATTTTCAAAATCACCCAAAACTAGTAGACACTTTCAAAAAGGTCAAAACAAGAAATTAACATTTTCAAAATCACCCAAAACTAGTAACGGGCACTTTCAAAAAGGTCAAAATACATCTTAAGAAAGTTATAAAACTGGACATATTACCGTTTAGAAAAGGTTTTTGTAGCTAGTAGGGTAAATTGTAATATTTCCTTTGGAAAAATTGAACAGCTGGGCAAGGACGACAGGAGCTCCGCATTAGAAAAGGAGGGAAGTAAGTCAGCAAAGAGTATAGATTAAGTGGGTATGCAAGAAATGCGTATGTACGTACTTAAGTTCTTCTAGTTGACATTTCCTATGAGGGACAGCGTTCGCCAAAAATGTATGTAGATGAAGGTTATGATGATGTTTCATGTTCTTTACTTCACGTTCCACCTGAACATGATAAACATAAATGAACATGTGTTTTATTTCGTGTTCCTTCTCCAGCTCTGCTCTCCCCACATTCTCCGACCATACGTCCGTCCTTCTACTTATAAGTGAAAGCCTCACTGCATAGCATAGTGACTAGTGAGACTTGTTCTGGAATGAAAGTCCTTTTGTTTTCCTCTCTCCGTCCTCCTTTTTGCCCGGCGTGCCGTAAAATGTAAAGTGGGATCAATATTTTTCCATTACGAAACATTTCTTGTGTAATTTATGCAGCTTTTGTTTCGACCAGAAACATCCCTTCCCAGTCCTACCCTATATACGAATGAACATGTAAATGAATGTATATACAGAAAGGTGGGTGCTTTCCCAGTCAGCTTTCCTTCTTTGCCTCGTCAAGTCAAACTAAGCCACTTCCAACTTGAGCACATTCCCATAACCGGACTTTCTCGAGCCCCTGTCTTCAACGACATGTGTACATCTATGTACAAATGAAGGACAATTTTAAAAATGTATTTTCTTTTCCTAAATCACAAACTGTGAGATGAAAGGAGTGGGGGGGAGGGGGGGGGGGTGGGAGGAATAAAGGAAATAGAATACGGTACGCCGCGTCTTTTTCTTTTTCTCAATCTCTCCTTCCTTTGACACATACAGTCACTTGAGTGGATGGATCTACATGATTACACTCCTTCACTGAAGGATTTACATGGGGACCCTCAATGGGTGTATCTATGTGCAATCTATCTGAGCAGTCGTTCCCATCTATGACAGTGTCACATACTGGAACTACTGAGAGCGTCCGGGCTCGAGTCGAATTTGGGTCACAGTTATCCTCAACTTTAGCAGTATACAAGATCGTAACTAACATACGATGCCATTCTCTTCAAGATCAACATATGACGTCAGCTGTACTTTATGCGTACATAATGTACTTTAGAACAGAGAACAAGAAGCTTCACTTTCTGAAAAACTTGGGGACCAGACACAACCAGACCAGACCAGATCAAATCGAAGGGAATCGAAGCGACGGGACTTGTATAAGTAGTCTGTGTACCTACACCAACTACTTAGCTGGAATTGGAAGGAGAGGGAAAGGAGGCGATGCTGTTGATTGAAAAACAATGCAGATGATGAGATGCAGAGAGTGAGACTAATCGTGGAAAGCTGTTCAGTGAAGTAAACAACTAACTACGGCATCATTAGCCATTGTCTCACAATTTGTATTTCCCTTAAAATATCTCCGATCATCGCACTAGAAAGTCTTTGCTGCTAATCCCAAAAGAGTTCCAGAACAGCATCACCGGCAGGCTCCAAAGAGCATCTGCTTACTTAACATAAAGGATGAGTCTGACGCGCCTTTGAGTGTACAAAAAAAAAGCTGCGTAACTATAAAATTAAAACTAGTCATTAGCTATTCGAACCGTGATGGCTGATGAAATTGTTATTTACAGTGTTTACGCATTGGTAGTGTCAACATATTTAAATTAAGCTGAAGTATTTTTTTTTTAACTTTTTCTTTTGTATTTGTAAGCCAAAAGGTGTTCAAAGAATGCCATGATTTACGTCGTTTATAACGTAATTGTTAGGTAAACATGACTGGGTTTACATTTTTGTTTTTGTCGAGAGCGTGCGTTTGGAACGTGTAACTATGTATTTGTTGAAGAAAATGATTTTCAATGCTTCCACCGATCGTAAATCTGTGGCTTCAAAGTTATGGCCTTCAAGCGGCTTACCCCATCCTCATTGATGGAGCACAGAGGAAGGAGAAGGAGAAAGGTCTGAAATTTTTAAGGGGGAAATATCTATTTTCAATTTCGTCTCTCAAGGATTTTGTTCCAGTATACCAACTACCTACCTTCATACATGGATGAGACTGGAATGACAGTGGAAATGGAAGAGCATGTAAAAACGGGAGAGGGAAAGTCTCGAAGAAAAAATGTGATTTGTCTCCGTATCTGACCATTGCACGTATGCTGGAGAAGCTAAAGCTGGCGTCGAGCTTTTTTCCCTCATAAAATAGGTTACGACTTGACTTGACTGATACTGCACAGACACAGATAATAATAACCAACGTCTAAGAGTCAAGTTAATAGAAAAATTGCAAGATTGCATTTTGATAGAATGACCTCCAGGCTTTTTTTTGTCATCTCTATTCCAATCTCTCCGTGGAGTAAAAAAAACGAAGTTAACTAATGCTAAGCCAAGCAAGTTGTAAAATGTTGGAGGCAACTGCTCAATGCCCTACTTTCCATATATAAGTCCATGCGCATTTTAACCCGACTTACTACATTCTCATCACAATCTTTATTTCCCATGCAAACATTCACTCAAACACATATAAATGTATAAACTTTGAAAGTTCTCTCTCTCTCTCTCCCTCCCTCCCTCCATCCCATTCCAATCTGCATCTAATAACAGAAATATTTAAAATTGCATAATAAAATAAATCTCAATATGACGACTCAAATATAAAAATGTAATTTAGAATATATATATACCAATATGAAGATGAAATCAGATTAACTTCTTGCCGAGAAGAAGTCTACCAACAAGCTGTTTGGAGTATAAAAAAAGGGCCGTTTATGTAAGACCAACTACTTACTCGGGGAAACCTACGATTAGACTTGTACCAAGGCGGAGGAGTCTTGAGCGAAAGCAATTGTGTCGCTACCTAAGCCTATACCCTCCCTTGAATACGATGGGATCCAACATAATGTACCCCAGAAGACAAGAGACCATGAAAGAAAAAATCCAAGAAAATCCTGGAACCTTCCTTACGTTTAGTTCTCTTCAGTTTCGTCTACAGATATGTTGGTTCATTAGGGATGGAATTCAAATGAAGATTTTGTATGTCCGCTGTTGCTGGAAAATGGAGAGACGGAGAAGAAGATCGTGTCAAGATGCGTAGTCCAGACAATAAAACTTAATTAGTTGAAATAAGTTAAACCAAAAGAATGACAGTAAAAACTCTTGGAACGTTTATTTACATCAAAAATTAAAATATCTCTGCATAGTTTGGAGAGTCAAAAAATTCATGTATTCATCCTTACTTTCATACTTGCTCCACTCATCGAGTTTCCATTGATAAAAAAATATCTGAGGTGGAGCCTACGCGTCTACTTCCTCTCCCTATTGGTCCGTCTCTTGTCTCAAAGATTTCATGCATAATACATGCATTTCCACACACACACACACACATCTACAGATGACTCTCCCATTCTTCCGCGTTTCAGCTTGTCAGGCTGAAACGGCAATTCACCGCTTCAACCTTCTACCTGCTACACACTGGGATTTCTCCTTTTCCTCTTCCGCTACGGACACATATCCAACACACATAATACGGGATGGTGAAAGGAGAAAGTAAAGTGGGGAGAGAGAGAGAGAGAGAGAAACGAGTAGAAAGAGATGTGGTGGCTGCCGGAATTTTTTGAGTAGACATACACTGTTAACGGTGAGATTAGATACGTCATTGGGATATGCATAAAGAGTAACTTTTGACTATGGAAGTCTCCCTACGGTCCAATACACTCATCTTCCTCCATCCCAGCCTCCTTTTCACCTTGCTTAAAAATTCAGAAAGCCCACTGTATTTTTAATGTTGCCATCAACTTCCTCGTCACGTCTGTAACCTAATTAAGCAAACTGTCAAGTGGGGAAGTGAAGACAAGTTGCCCAAATCCCCTTCTCTTTTACACTAAAAACCTAACACTGCTTGAACTATGTACATATATACTAAATTGTGATCTAGGATTTCAAGTAATTACAGAAATATTTTTCTTCTTCTTCACAACTTTCTTCCCTTGCGCACTTTTCCCCTCAGACTCTCCCCAACACTGCAACGCACTGTGGAGCTGCGCTGGCCTCAGCAACTTGCAACTTGCATTTGCTCTTTCTCACTGCAAGTTGCTGTGAGTCCACAAAAATTAAATTGTGCTAATTACTTCCACTCATTTCTTCAATCGTCGTTCATTCATCAAGTTTTCATAGATCTCCTTTTCCTTCCATCCAAAATCAACTCTGAAGAAACTCAGGTGTAAGGAGCACGTATATACATATAAGCACTGACGGAGAAAGCAATGCTTGCGGTAAGGACCTTTCAAATAAGACGCCATACGATTCGAGTTAAAACATTTTCACTAAAAACAAGGTTGAAAAAACCATTGCATTTCTATACAAGCAAAAACCTAATATTTACATGTGAAAAGTAGTAAAATACTAAGAGGTTTCCGTGTTTTTGAAAAAAATTATATTTGAAAGACCCCTAATATGATTGAGAAATTAAAATCGAAATAAATAATAAAGTACATGGGCGGACAAGAGTACATAGTGGCTACATGTGTAAAATGCAAGATTTTGTGAGTAACACTTATATGGGCATGGGAGATCATATGGTTTTAGTACAATGTGTAATCAAGGTACTATACAAGGATTGCATTTTCACTTTGATAAATATAAAGACTAGTCTAAATTAGATGGAGAGAGACGTGAAGTTTTCCGCTGCAAATTATTAGCAGTATTATTATTAGGGGCGAGACGCGGAGTGTAGACGTCCAAGCAAGTAGTAATTCTTTGATGAAAGTTTTACTAAGACCAAACATAAAATGTGTGGATACATTTTAAGCCGACTCGCGTATAATTTTGAACGTTTGGACGGGAAAAAGCGAAAACGACTGTGGAAATACCTGAAATACTTAATAAGTGCGTGACATTGATCCAGGGCATGAGATGGAAGTTGTTTTGTAATTTGTAGCTCATAAAATACATATTATGTGTAAGGAAGTACAGCTGGAGACGTAGCCCGAGAAAGAGAGAGAGAGAAAGTAAAAAAGTAATTTTATGGACTCACAGGAAAATATTGCATCCTTTGGCGGGGACCGAACGAACGTGACCTTAATGGGTCATGGCAAAGGAGGAGTTTTCGTCAACTTCTTGATGATATCTAGTGCCGTGCCAACGGGTAAGTGTAATTTATGACTTATTCCATCTACCTTCCCTTCCTTTCCCCGCACAACCCTCCACCTATCAACGTCCAGCTATACACAATCCCCCGTCTTATACATACGCTTTGTAGCTGTAGCAGACATCGACCGCTCCTTGCCTAGTATTTATAGGCATTTCCAGCTTCTACACTTTCACTTATGTGTGTACATTAGCCATATTGCTTGTAATCTACTGTTGTATTCTTATAACCATGTATCGCATACACAATAATCATACTACTTACAAGCTGCGTCCACACTCAGTTCCAACTTAAGAACTGAAAAGCTTTAAATTACTAGATACGGTATGCGCAATCGATCTGATACACACACTCGGAGTTGACTAGCTCGAGTGCAATGACATGCTACAAATAACACTAAGATACCAACGTAACGTAACATAGAATAGACTTTCTTTTTCTGAAAAAAGCTTCACTTTCTTATTGCATGCTGATAGCCTTCTGCTCCTCTTTCCTTACAGTTGCAATTGCCATAAATTTACTACAGTGGATCTCGCTGTACTTGACCTTAATTATTCTCACGTCTGTAGACATTGAAAATACGTACGTGTATAAGTACCTGCATATGCAATTGACGTCGACACATGAGCGAGCTCCTACACACGTATTTCCTCGTGTCAACGCCTTTGATATTGAAAGAAAAAAGTATCATCGCTGTGTTAAATGAGCAACTTTGAAAATGCTTTACTACAAAAACTGGCTCGTGTCTATACTATGTACTGTGACAAACTTCCAAAAATGGGAGGCGGACGGTAGGCTCCTATCAGTAATTCCAATATTAGGATATATGGAGAAAGTCTTTTGCATGCGTTTCAACAAATTTGGAATATTAAGTTTAAGGAATATTGGGGCCCATTTTACATGCTCAAAAAGACTGTATTATGTAAGTATATGTGCTCTTCATATGTGGTGTTAGGGAGTTGGGGTTGGCACACTCAGCTAAATATTTATGATCAGCACACGCCTAGATAAGAAGTAAATGACAGTCGTGAAATAAGGAACAGTTTGCTCTTTCTCCTTAGCAACTGTCGCCGCACTCAGTTCACCTCACTTAACCTAATGTTTAATCAACTCCCTCACTCTATGCATGTATGCAACCATCTTAATACATGCCCAAGCACGTCCACATCCACTTCAGTTCTTCTTTGCAGAACGTACATGTATGTGCTCTAGACGGGTACTTTGTTTTGCATTCAGCCCGACCGTCCCTACAGTTTCCTGTGCATACAACAAGTTTCAAAATTCCCTCGCTGAGTGGGAAAAGAGCTCAGTAGTGATAAGGTTGTCATTTGACTAAGCTACCTGTGCAAAACTCAGACTGATTAAGGAAGTTACAGTCGACAGGTTTCTTAGATACGAAAGTTACCTAATGACAGGGATCTTTGCAAGATTTTTGCCCTTTCTCCATTTTTTATACACGCCAATCAAATGATATCGGGACGTGCATCTTGTGACGGATTGTTAGAAACTGAGAGCATATAAATGCAATAATAAAGTACCTATGTAACCTTGCGAGCTGCTTTCTTTTACAAATAAGAAAGCACTCGTATAGTATTCGCCTTTCGCCTTTCGTTGTTGGATCTATATTTGTTTGTTTTTTTTTGGCCACACGAGACGACGATGGAACATCACAAATTGCTATAGTCCCATTGAGAGATAGGAGGAGAAAGCTAAATTAAATTCTAACCCAACATTCAGTGCAGTTGAAATGTGAGCATGCAAAAGTTGTCTCGTTGTATTTCAGTTGAGCGAATCTCATGGATGCTTTCACAATAATTCTAGTTTACGCACCAACTGGAAAGAGAATAGAATTCAGAGAGTACACTCCAAGATCAATAACAATTGGATGACCAAGTTTGAAAGTGGGGTTAAATTCCCAGCCTCCAGTGTTGGTGGCTTGGAGTGGAAGTTAGGAAGTCAAAACGGCATCGGGATGAGCTCAGTAGTTGCTGGGAATATAGATTTTTATTATAGGAACTTATTCATGGACCCTGCGTGAGGGAACGTTGTTTTTTGAACTGGGGATTGGTTAGTGGCGAGTAGTTCGTATGGTCATTGTATGTTTACGAGTTTTCCATCAGTTAAAAACTCATGTGCTTTATTTTCCACTTTCCCTCCATTCTCACATATGGCTCCTACGATAAGCCTCCACTCCCTTCCAGTAACACTCACTCCGGTCACTAGGAACAAACACTCCTTCCTTAACTCAAGTATATATTCAACCTTCGAAGTCCCGTATACCTTTTCGCATTATTACATATTGTATTATATATGTATTCCTAGGGCAGTCCTTCCCTGTCCAGTTCCTTAGATCCTGTCATAGTTTCTGATTGAGGCATTTATCTGCATCCACCAAAAACCAACGGCACAACTCATAAACTTGGAGTGCAGACCTTACGAAATAAAATGGATCAGTGCAAGGAGAAATTTTGTTCTCAATTAACACTCGCACATGCCATTTCTACATGTCTGTCACTTCTGTTTTTTATTATTTACTCCATTTAGCAAGACTAGTAAAATAAATTCGAGTGACTGTTGTGTATTGTAGTGTGCTGTAGTTTGATTTGATAGCCAATAATATACTTGTAGACGTTACCCGCAGGCTCAACAGAGCTCCTAGATTATCGTTAGTTCCAGCAATTTGATTTATTATTTATGACATTCAACTGATCAATCAAACATCAAAAGGAAAAATGGAACGTATGAAAAATTAGTGGATTCTTCTCAAAAGTAAATACATATATACGTCAAATGTCAGCGTGCATTGGGCTGGAAATCATCCGTATGCTTCTTTGCTTTACTGTGCTGCTGTTTGTCAATGAAGAACTTCCCTTCAGTTCATATGCATGTCGTTCTGATAGCCTAACTTGCGTAGTACGAACATAACTACCAGACTCTGAAGCAAGTACGTATGTAGTTATTGAAAAACATTCAGAAAATATCTATTTGGAATTCGGTTTGAGAAAGAAAGGAAATGGTAGATCTATGTGGGCACCTACATGGACAAGAAGGTTGGAAAGCATGTGGCCCGGAGTTCTCTGAATGAAATGGTATCGTGTGATTTGTGAACGCTTAGATAATTAAGCACATAAATTGTTTTTTGCCTGTGAAAGTTTACTTGCACTTGTGGTTCATGGAAGGCGCAATACTGTGGCCTGGAACAAAACTAAAGGATAGAAGGAGCATAACGAACTGGAACGATACTGTCCCAGCACTACGTCTCTACTAAGCTTCCATTTCACCACTGCTAATAGCTACCTTTGGTGGTCCAGAGCAGATCAGCCTTTCACAATGTTCTCACATTGTTAGTACATACATGTGAAAGATAAGCCTTTCTGTAGCTGGCATGAGGGTCTAGTTTGTGAGAGTCCGGACTGTGTACCCAATTGAATTTGGTGTCCTCTGATATGAAATAATACACGTGCGCCAGGAAAAGTTGAACACTTGCCGTAAGTCGTTGTTGAGATATAAATGTTAGTATTGTTCGTTTTTAGTTGGACGGATTAAAACTGTGGCATTTCCATCTTATAAGAGCTGCTTAAAGAGCAAGGGAGTACGAATGAAGGGAATGCAGTCGAGTTGAGCTGAGAGTGTAGAAAAGATAGACAGGAAAAGAAGGATGGAGTGTGAGTTGAGAAAAGCAAATACGATTTCTTTACTCTTGAAATAGTAATGGTAGTGATCAATTAAGTGTACGAGCTGTACGAATAGAAACCACAGGATATCCGTACTTTCTTCTTACTTCTTTATACGTACTTTTTCCCCTATCACTTTCCCCCTCTTTCTCGTCTCTTTTCCCTCATCCTTTACCCTTCCTTTCTTTTATATCTCTCTCTTGTCTCTTCTACTCTCTTCTCAACTACCAGTCCGCTTCCTTCTCACTAACTTGCTTTCCTCCACTTCCCCTCGTGCACCGTACACAACTCTTTAACTGTTACATGCTTTCTTATTACATCAACTCGAATCGCTGCTTCGCTCTTCCGTGATCCCACTCAATATTTTACATTTTGAACAGTACTCAGCATAAAACATGTAGAAGTAAACCCGCAAACAGCTTGTGTATTCTACATGACAGAGTATGCTGGTGAACGTGGATAATTTTATTGTGTGGCGATACTCATGTCTAAATATAGAATGCACTCTATGTATTGAATGAACATACCTCCAGAGATTCCCACTACTGCCTACGTCAGGGGTATCTTTTTTAGGCATTTTGAAGGATCTAGCAACATACTGTAACGGAAATCTTATGGCTACCGATACTTTTTAACTCAGTGTTTGTTGTTTTACCTTAATTTTACTGTGGTATTTTGTTAGTTGGCAAATTGTGTTTCGGTTCGCATATCTGGATGATTTTAATTCAAATCGATGCGATGCGATTGATGGAAATACCTATTCGCAACTGGAAAACTGTGAAAAGAATGCTTTACAAACGTGCTTTTTTTAGAAGTAAACTTTTGCAAAACTAGAAATTAACATTTAAAACCAGTAACTAAAATTTTCAAAAAGATTGAAACAATAAAATAAGATGTTCACAAAGATGTAAAACAAGAAATTAACACTTTTAAGAAGGTCAAAACAGGATATTAACACTTTCGAAAAGGTCAAAACAAGATGTTAACAGTTTCGAAAAGATGTTAAACTATTTACAGTTACCGTTTCGAAAAGGTAAATAGTAAATTTTCTACCCAGACCAGTAATAATTTTTGTGCTCGCATGATGAATAAAAAAACTACAAACACCAGAAATCTAAAGCTAGCCTTCTAGTTATTTTAATAAATTATATTAATTTACCTCAAATCCATTACCTCAATTGATTATTTTGTAATTTTATATTATTTTTTACTCACATTGTGCATTGGCCGGAAAGCTTATGTAGTCAATTAGCTCCCCTCACTGCACTGCCAGTAGCTGTGGTAATTCGCCACTTACGTGGTCTATGCAACCACAGCTTTGAAAATCTATTTCAAGCCATCTCCATGGGATTGTGCATTTTTTGACACCTCGGATGTTTTTGTTCGTTGCGTAGTTTGGGA
The DNA here is from genome assembly GCA_034695205.1 of Dicyrtoma fusca. Lineage (NCBI taxonomy): Eukaryota > Metazoa > Arthropoda > Collembola > Symphypleona > Dicyrtomidae > Dicyrtoma > Dicyrtoma fusca. The sequence continues at coordinate 15,850 of JAQFZC010000353.1, read as the reverse complement.
GATAACTCTGGACAAAGCATGTTCCCATCCATGCTCCTGATATAGATATATAAAATATTTTCCGAAATCGAGGCAGTAGAATGCACCGCAGACGCAAAGAGCTAGAGGGGATACGCTTTCAAGATAATCTCTTGAGTAGTACCTCGTTTGGAAGACCAATGCACATTTCCACCACTCCGCAGAGACGATGTAATGTTCCCTCAAGCAAATATTTATTGTTCACATCCCTAATAGGATGTAGAGATATTATTCAATTCAATAATGCACGCAACACTTACTACTAGCCTTTGTAGTCGTAGCTTTCTCAACAGTAACGATGATCACAAGCTTTTAGAGATTTTACTTTCACTTTCCCTTGCACACTGCACTGCACTGTAGGACGGAGAACGTGCTAAGTTTTTTCTCGGGTTTCTTTCCTCTTAAATAAAAATTAAAGAATGCACGGTGGAAAAAAGGAAGTGTCAAATGGGAAGTCGTCCTTGCACTAGAAGACTGTAGCAATGTGATTTAGATGGGAATTATTATGAGTAGGAAAAAATGTGGACTTTATTGCCCAGTGTACAAGCATACGGTCGCTCCCAGGTGTAACATGTTGTAGGTATGTAAGTTACCATGGAATTCTCTCTATCCCTAATCAAGAGCACGGCGGCACTGGCTGGCTGGGTGGTATACAGAAGTATACACAAGTAATTATGACAAAAGTGGCTAGGGAACGAGCTTTAAAACTCCTCGTGAAAATGCCTCATGACAAGCTCATTCATTTTTATGAGGAAAACATGTTTTGGAGAAAACCTACTCGGAATAGCTAAATGCCCCTTGGCATCAGCATCATGCATAAGATTTTATTTGAATCATTGGCCCGAGCAGGCTGATGTACACATTAATTTCCTCTAGCCTCAGCCGACTTTCTCCAATTCATATTATTATGATTACTGTAGTGCATACAGACGAAATTAGTACTAGTAAAAGTAAAAGTAGCTTACTTTCGCTCCTGTGACTTGGACGGCAAAGAGCAAGACACCGAGGGAAAAGAGAGCGTGGAACATATGTACGGAGCCTTTGAAAATTTGAGAACAGTGCAAGCATTAATAATAGAATATAATTTGAACTTCCCTTTCCTATTTCCTTGAGAAAGAGGAAAACCTCTCAACCTTAACTTTACTGTGGACCTTGCTTTCCCCACTCCCAATACTTGTCTTTCTCTCGCCCAGTGTTCTCAAGTACTTGAGCATTCCTCAGTCTTACAGTGGATCGACTCACTCCTCCTAGTGGATTAACCATGAGCAGTTTTAGCCGAAGGAAGAGTTTTATTTACAATTCCAACTCTCGAGGTTGAGATGGTTTGGAATTATTCTAAAGGAAATAATACAGCTACAGTGTAGTGAACTGCACGCTGTACTGTACAACTCGGAGGGAGAGCCAGCTACCCAGTGGTGTAAGTGAACCTGATTTGGACGGCAGTAAAATATTTTAGGGTTGCTGTTGAACGCGAGCACGTAATAAATAATTCAGAGTCACTGCATGGTTGCATGTGGTGCGGACATGGAAGAAATGTGTGCACCTTCTTCACTTACTCTTGTTAGCACTGTCCTGAGTCTCAAGAAATAGGCATGGACGCCCGGCATGAGATTCCGGTTTAGAATTCAATATATTTAAATTATTTTTAAACTCCCTCTCAGTCCTTTTGTGCGAAGATTGCCAATATTTCCGTATTTTGAATTTGCTCTGCCATGTTATCAGGATATGAGATACTACAATTTACATGCTTCCTGTATGTGACAAAAATGAAAGCAAACTACTATTTGTAGCAACAACCTCTAGTTATAGGAAACTATGATGATTTGTGTGCCTAAATCAATCATAAACCTACGTGGATAAATAATTGATTTGCATGAATGAAATGCGTAGAAGCAGACTTTGAATGGACGGACAACTTGTCAAAGGTCGTAGAATGTATAAATGGAAGAGAGTTGTGGTGGAGAAATAATGGAAAAAATCCATGTTTGTGCCCAGTTGTGTCTAGAACTAAACGGAAGCGCTTTCCCACTGCTTTCTCCTTTTTTTTACTACTTTCCTACGCTTATTGTTAGTTGTATAGCTTGTAGCAGTTGATAACTCATGGTTTACCTTGTAGGCTATATGCATACTGTATACAGTGTACTCCGCCATTGACGTTGAATGCCGATCGTGAACAAGCTAAAAGGCTTGAGCTGAACACAAGTTACGAGATGATACCTTCCCTTTGAAATTTCAACGAAATTATAGAGACTAGCGAGAAGCCCGTATGCACGCACGTAGAATAGCAGCCTACAAGTCATTTGAGTGAGACTGGTATATTATGTGCAGACAAGTATCAGATCCCATTTAGTCATTATTTATTTATTCATTCGGAATATCGGAATGCTGTAAACGTGTCAGACCTCCCTATCTCCCCCATTATTCTTTCTTTGTCGTGAGACAACTTTTATTATTTCTATACATGACTAGGAAACATAATGAATGCACAATAGCTTTATTCTTCCTTTTTTTTATTATTATTCTCATCCACGTTTTCCCCCTTAAATTTCTTTTGCCCCTTCATAACTGTGGGATTTTTTATACCACCGGATTTGGATTGGTATTTGTATTGCAATGGCATTGGCGTCGGCGTTTTAGCATTGGCATGTCAGTATCATTCTGTAGACCAACTAGACCCAACCCGTCATGAGTGAAAAACTCGATTATTTCTATCGCTCTTTCCCTACATAGAATTGGTTTGAGTTTCAAGAAGAAATAATCAAGAAAGAAATGGATGAAAGTAGAAGAAAATCCCAATAATTGTTCGTATTTCAATTGCCGTCGGCTACTGCGGCTTGTAGTCCAAAGTGTATTTTCACGATCTGTCTACTTTCTACTTGCATGGGGTTTTGTTTCGTGAGGAAAAAAATTGTTTGTTGATTTGAATGTGCTGAAAGTAGATTAATTTTTTCATTTATATTCATTTATCCTGATGCGTGATCACATCAAGTCTCACTTTCCTAACTAGGTTCTTTAATATTAAATTAACTTTTGAAATGATCCTTTTTAACAAATAAACCTAATAGCCCTAATAGTAAGCATATTCATTTTACCTCAACTCGGCACTTTCATTGTAGTCTGTAGGGCGTGAAACGTGTATTTGAGCAAAGTGAATTTCAGTTTTGAATTTGCATTTTTAATGAGTTTTTAAGTACTCTTTTAGAGATGCGTGTAGGTGGGATACTTTGAAGTTGTTTATAATTTATCCAAAGCCTCAGCAGCAGCAGCATTTCAAAGGTTTAAACGAATCTTTCTCACCAGTTGGCTGAAGGAATATGAATATGAACGTAGGGAAGGGAGCCTATTATGGGAATGGGCATACAAAGTCAAATATTAAAGCGTTCTACAGGATGCAGAGAATGATGCATGACTTTCTCAGAGCTATTTATTGTTACTAGGAAAAATTTTTACGCTCCAATAATTGAAGGGAAAGAAGTAAAAAAAAAAGAGATTTATTTTCTTGTAGCCACTTCGCACACCCTGAGACCACGGCTATACGAATGGCTATACCATGATCCCTCAGGTACGAACTACCGACTGCACGGAGAAAGGCTTTTGGATGGTTTTAATGTAATTATAGAATTATGCCTATAAGTTGCATCTACAAACAAAAATGGATGGACTCAAGGTAATACTATATAGGAGGAGATTCGCTATTAGGCTGATGCGATGTCGTAATTTTATGATTCATAAATTTTATTGGCATTACTTTGACGGTCACAGGCAGTCTTCTATCAGAAGCGCCAATACAAGTCTCTGTCCCGATTTATGCCCAAACTATGCATGTAATTTAATTCTATCTGTAAGTCTAAATAGTAAATATGTCATAATAAGGAAGTTACTTGAAGAGCACTGCTACATCTACTCTAATTTCCAAGAGGAAATAAGTTTGTAATTTATCTAGCAATCCGTAGTTTATAGGGATTGTGCTCCAGTTTGCATAATAGGTGGAATTATTTGCATATAACAAGTTATTATAGGATTTTGAAGAGCTCTCCGTCTCAGTTGAGCATACGCAATTACTACACGTCACAAGACGCCTTGTAATTACTTAAAAGTTCCGTTGCTCGCAGTATCCCCTTCGATTTCCATTTTGTAACGCATTTACAAACGCATAGAAACAACTTGATTGCAAACTCTCATACATAACTCTTCCAAAATTGTCTATATGCCACGACTGAATTTAGTGCAGTAAAGAAAACTAGATATATATAATATTTCGCTTTGAATAAGGTGCGAGGCACTGGGTTCCACAGTGGGTAATTATAATGATTGCGTCTTTGTCTCTCCTTTCTGTCTGTAGATTGAGACAAGCAACTGCATAAATTAATTATTTCATTTCTTGTCCTCTCGTCCACTTACGAAATGCTTTTATTGAGATGGCACACCAAAGATAGGTGATTTTGGACTTTTGGATGAATAAGTCGAATCATCGAGAAATGAGAAGCGCCCGTCGTAGATCAAGAGGGAATGGACTCAAATAATACCCATGCATTGCAGCTATTTCAGTACCTACTGTTGTGCGGTGTTAGTAAGAATTCATTCTATTTCCGGGCACTTAATTTTGAATTTTGAATTTTGATTTTTGGGGTATGTCCAGAGCAGACAATACTACCGGAGGAGGTGGGTCTATCGTAATCGTAACTAAGTGTCGTGCTGTGTGGTTTGGGTTGAAGAGAGAGAGAGAGAGAAAGTGAGTGATGAAAATCAATTTGAGCAAATTGCATTGGCGAGGGGGGAGGGGAGTTCCATCATTGCAATGTTGAGGACGTGAAAGCCATAAAAGCCCTGTTCAATTTAATAGTAACTTGATTCGGTGAAAGTCTATTTATAAGCTTTCTGGATCCTTTGGAATGAGCCAGTACAGAACAGACGTTGGAAGTCAAGTATTGTGAAAGAGAGAAGCTTTGAAATACCATTATGACAATGTTAAGACTAGAAACTATTTCATTTGTTTTCCACTCTTATTCAACTCAATTGGAATAGATAGGTCTGGTCTCTGAACAAACCTCAATATCTTCTGTCAAGCATATCAACGGTAACGGTATCGATAAACAGGTATGCATGCGGCGGATAGGTCGAACGTAAATTGGGGAGCGAGAATTCTATTCAAATTGCTACGCAGAGGTTATACAGTAGGTAACCGTACATTACTGTTATGAGCTGTTACTTTCCATTTAAAATCCAAAACTATGCATGCTATCCAAATTGTGTATCTATAAATGTATATATATATATATATATTTCTATGCTATACATATGTAGCTGACACTGACGCGTAGAGGGAGGCTAGAGAAAATGAGACATCAAAATAATTTACCTACCTACATTGGTCCTAGTATCGAGTATCCACTGGTAGCCCGAGTGCTCACTTATCTACTCGAGGACAAAGAGCACTTTCGAGTTGGGCTTTAAGGAATTTCACTGAAGGCTTTTAACCCTTCTTCTAGGATTACCGCCAGTGAGCGTGAAAATAAACATTTGACGAGGCCCTGCCTACTGCAACTGGAGCGAGTTCAATTAAACTATTTTTCTGCATATTATACATAGCTTAGCGTGTATCTGTTGACAGCAAACTTGCTACTTACCTTGCTTACAAAAAGTTTTTTAGCCTAGTCGGAACTGGGAAACCATGGAAAGTAGCTTTGCAAAACGGTGTGTGTATTCTACAAAACATCCTTTTCAAACTGGTCTATACTAGAAATTACTTTTTCAAAAACATGCAAAAGTAGTAACTAAATCTTTAGAAAAGGTCAAAATAGGAAATGAACGTTTTAAAAAACATGCAAAACTATTAACTAACAGTGTCAAAAAGGTACTAATCTGTTAAAAATTAGTTATTATTTTTAAAAAGATGTAAAACTCGAAATTACCACTTTCAAGAAGGTCAAAACAAGAAAATTCATTTTCCCAAAGATGTAAAAACCAGTTATATTACCGTTTCGAAAAGGTTAAATGCATCCTGTATGATAGCTCACTGTTTGTGGTCGACATTGTAATTTTCTGTACGCCAAAAAGGTTAATGAAGGGAATTTCAAAGTGTAATTTAAGTTTGATTCCAACAGTAGGCCTAAATTTTATGTTTGACCCTGTTCGTGCCTTTCGGTAGTGGAACCAGGAGGAAGAGTTGGTGTAGAGTGCAGAGGCAGTGTAAAAGCTACGTTCTTCACTTATTAAGTATCTACTTGATGGCCCATTTCTCCCGGGTATTTCATCCAGTAGTAGTCTGGAGGATTCTGGATCGAACTAGTCAATGACTATTATGTTTGCTAATAATTCAGGTTGAGTGAATTGAATTTAGATTCCAGCCACTCATTCCATTCCTGTGTCATATGATGCTCCTCCGCTCTTGGATTGTGGAGGAGATAGCCACTGGAGTATGCCACTATCACAGCGGGGCTACATGCCTACGTCAAGTGGAAATCTAGAAGGGAATAAGTCGATGGCTTTGACTTTGGAAAGCACGACCTGTACAATTCTCAACCCATGAAATCAAACGGAAATCCAATTGACTATGAGAGTTACCATTATAAGTATTACCATCAGAATTTCCTAAAATTCTATTTCTTCGTAACATCCAACATCTCAAGTCGCTTCCTTTTTCCCTAACTTATCTCACCATAAGTCACATCTTCCAAAGTCTGACTCGTACAGTATGTATGTACAACAGTCTACAGTGTATTATATAAGGGAAGCCATTCTTTATATTAGTCGCCTATATTAGTCATCATCAACGCCTAGCACCTACATAACCATACATATAACTACCAACAACCAGCGCTCTCCAAAAAGTTGTGGATAATTTGACCTTGAGCTTGTTAGTTAACTGTTTTAATTTTCTGCATACATAAAGTATAAAGTATCGTGAGAGAGCTTACTTTGAGGATAATTATTGTTAATTTTTGGGAAAGCCCTAAACCTTTATTTTAAGTCCCAGTGACAGCCATTCTAACGAAACGTTTATTGTATGTAAAATTGTTAATCTGAACTTCATAACTGTAAATTACGGCACTGAAAAGGGAGACTTTTATGTATATTCATGACTTACAAAGTAATCCGCTTCTTGAAATTAGAAGAAAAACTTTTGAAAAAATTTCAAATCAAATTTAATTCCCCTTGTTCGCCCAGCCCTCGCCCACACTTTCTCGTACTACCGGTGAAGGTACAAAGAAATAGTTATGGTGGTTAATTAAATCAAGCACCCGAACAGAAAGAAACAGAGAGGCTGTACAAAAACATACGAAAATCTTTCAGTTCTCATTCAACTCCTCCGCAGCATTCCGTATGTAGTAACCAGGAACCTCAAACCTTCCTACCAGGAGTACCGAATGAACTGACGGGAGCTTTTCTCAGTCGAGATCGAGATGAATGCATGAATGAATTAGCTAGTTAATTAGTTGAGCTGTTGAACATCCGTGAATTTTAAAGACACGGCCAGGCCGCCCAATTCCTTTTTTCCCTTTAAATCCAGAGCATGGTCCAATTCTCAAGTCTTCATTTTTGGTTTCCTCTAATTCAAAAATTGTCAAACAACATTTATTACAATGCTACGTTTCAATTTCAAGGAAAATACTGTAGAAAAAGTGAAAGTACAAATCCAGGTTTGCTGAGTAACTTTCTGTGGAAGATACTGATTGTGAGTGTTATAAAGGTAGCTAACTAGAAGGACCGAGATGAGGCTGACTAGAAAGGAAAGTAAATGAGGGGAATGCATACAATGTATTGCAGAGTGGAAAAGAAAGCTGGGGCAGTAGTGGTGGCATGTATCGGGTAGTAAGAATAGGGATGTCGGAGGAACAATTTGAGACCAGGCCATAGCAACTAACAACGCCACTGAAGTAGTCCGTTATAGCAGTGAGTGTAAGCAATTAACCAGCTTAATTAAGCCCACTTAGATCGTATGCATAAAATCATGTCTAATGAAGGAGGAGAGCAAGTTTTCCACTCCCTTATCCCAATTCCATTCTATAGGACGTGAATACCAATGTAAATTCCACACCATCCCTACACCCTTGTAAACTAGGTAAGATACATATTTACTCCCCGCTATTTACCTATCCGACTCCTCCCAGTACCGACAGAGCCGTGCGCTTATAGGGAGCACGTTCCTGGACTCAACTTAGACTCCAACTTTATTATAACGAATAACCCGGTGTCTCTATTCATGATCATGAGCCAGAAAAACTTATTTATGATGCTCATAAATCCACCAAGAATGTCCAGAGACATTTTGAATCGAAAAAATTCCACAGCGTAAAAGTGCCGGTAATAGCAATTAGAAATTATCTAACTCTTTTTCTTTTTCTTCGACCATTAAGAGCGTATATAGGAAGAGAGAGAGAGAGAGGGTTTATTTTTACTCTCGTCTACTTCTGACTACTGACTTCAATTTGAGGACATTTTCGCAGAGGCCCCAGTAATAAATGTGCATGTATACTGCATCAACATAGTATATAGATGGCATCTATAGCACCCGCCCGTTTGTATAAGCACGTCATAAAAAAGTAAGTGAAGGAAAGAAGGAATAAGATGAAATAGAAAAAACTGGAGAGAGAGAGAGAGAGAAAAGAAAACCTCGGTGTAACATCCATTATATAATAATGACCAGCCTGTTCCTCTTTGAAACAATCCAACATTGTAAATTCTACCAAAAAGCTCATCTCATACAATTCAAATTACACAGTGGAGAGGAAATGTTAAAAAGAGAAGAAATGTGGATCTAAGTTTTTCACTCGGGACAAGAAAAACGGGTTACTGTCCCTTTTCCTTACATAAACCTGTTAGCTTACTCTTTTCCCCCGTCTTGCTTTCTCCCGTCTTCGTCTTCCTCAGATACATCCAGTGTCCACACATGTTTTGTAGTCCATATCTTACCATTTCGGAGTCATTTTCTAAGCTACTTCATTCATCATTTTCTATACTTTCATTCTAATCACATTACAGGGAGAATCTACGTTGCATTTTCCCACATATCCGTACACAACGACCTACACTTTCAAATGGGGATGGATAATAGCTAATTTATATATATTCATATCTGTATTTCTATAAGATAATAACTTTTACTCTCACTACTTTTTCTCGAATTCTTGGCTTTCTCAAAGGCTGTAATCCTACACAATATCTACATTCCATGATTCCACATCTACCAAATTACATTCTTAGACGTAAATCCTTAATAATAAGATTTTCAAATATTTTCTCCGGCTTCCTAACTTCCTTTCCAGGCTATAAGTAGTCCTAGAGACCGTGAAGGCGAGAGATCCTCATTCACATTGCATATTATTTCAGAAACCTCCATACATACATCCGTATCTACCTACCTATGTATGTACTGACATAAATCCAACTTGTACGGGAAATTTAAACATTTCTTAATTATTCATTTGGCGAATCTTGCTTACGATCACAGCATGAGGACGGTAGGAATATAGCTGTTATTCATATTATTCAAAATAGATATCACTTCCTGTGTATACATATACGTCTACGCAAGTAAGCAGAATTCATTCAATTACTCAACTTTATGAAGTACAAGTGGAGTAAGTTGTAGCAGTTGTAGATTTCTGACAAACTTGGCGGAAATGAAGTTAGGAGATGAGGAGGAAGGTTGGGTGGAGATGAAATGAGAAAAAATGATGGGTTCTGAGAGTTCTGTCGGACTTATTTCAATCAAATCTAGTTTATTTGGGAAAAGTAGCAAATTTGATGTGACACAAGAGTCACTATACATGTATTTTACTCATCTTCATCACAAAGAGGAGAGCATAGTACACTTCACCCAGGTACGTGTAACAGAGTATTGGTTCAAGTTTTGTCTGGCGACGTACATGATCTCTCCTATGTTCCGATGTGGAACTAGGTACCTGTATAATGATGTCATAGATGAAGTTGGTGGGGAAGGCTTGTCGGAGGAAGGGACTGTAAAAAAACCGTAAGAGAAAATAGCATCACTCAGTATCTCCTGAAACTCTCTCATCCCGCGGGATCCACTCGCGTCTGCTTTCTCAAACGGATAATGCTGTTAAACGAGGTAATGCGAAATGTGAGGAGTGCAGGGAAGGAAGTAGAGATCTCTTCGGCGTTCATACACTCGTATTTATCCTGGGGATCTACGGAGGTCTCAGCTTGAGTGAAAGCGTTTGGTCCGCTGCAATGCTCCCAGAACACACAATGACTGATGTTTAAGTTTGACACACACACACATACACACAGTCCTTCCCTGACTTCCTTCCACAGACCTTCTACCACTTTGACTAATAATAAGTCTTTTACTTTCTACCTTCTATCCGCTATCCCTCATGCATTATTACCATCCCGACAGTCAGACACTCAGGAGTGCCTAATCATACTATGGAGAAAGAGGGCGAAAATACATGAGTCTAACATGCCATCTAACTAAAAACAATTTATGGAAAAAAACGAGCATCTGTATACAGTATACACCCAACCAAATTTTTTACTTTGAGGCACTTGAACATTCAAGAGCCAAAATATATATTTATTTTACAAGTAAATATCGTACACCTACGTATACTATAGAAAAAAAACAAATCAAACAGCATACTATCAATTTTAGGAATAGTCTCTAAATGTTTACAAAGTTGTTGAATTGGGCCAACAAGAAATCTCTGCAGTTGGTCTGGACAGTGCCACTATGAATCTTATTTGGGGGAATGCAGAGTGCTGATACGATGGGAGGCTTTAAAGTATTGATTTTGGATTTGAAGATTTCTTGCATACGAGTTAGGGAAGGCATATCCTACAGACGTAGCTGTCTCCACAGGCTACCTACGTACATCAGTTGATAAGACTGCACGGTGACGGAGAGAGAGAGAGAGAGTAAGGGAAGTGTAATTATGTTTTCTTGAGGTAGGTACATACAGGGTAGCTCATGGGTAATATAGGGAAAAATAAGTAGTAAATCTCTGGAATGGGGATTTACCCTGTCACTCAGTCAGTTTCAAGTTGAGTTGCCCCAGTACATTTGACATTGAGTAACCCCACCAGCCCCCTTTCTGCCACATTATTCTCCGAATAATGGAAACAAGCTTTCACTTGATAGTGTCTAGGATACTAGATGAGAAAGCATGTACTCAAATACACGCTAACCTGCAACGTCAGTCTATTCTATCTTCTTCGAGCTCACATCCCATCACATGTGTCCAAAGCTAAAATTCTGTCGTTTAAATGATACAGTCTTTGAGAATATCTCGTGAAAACTTCTCTAACTTGGCAAATTCCCTTTTCCTTCTACCCTTATGCTAATAGCATTCGCGTAGGTTGGGTTTTTGGCCGAGTTCAAACCATACCTAGGAATGTATGCACGTACATAAGCAGACTCCTTCCTTTTCCTCTCCAACTTGAGTAAAAGTTAACTTTTGCAAGTAAAAAATTCACAAGGGAAACCATGTACCTATGTGCCTATGGAGCTAGGTATTATTTATTCGCGGTGCTTGGAGGAGGCGTACCACTTTAATAGAAAAGTCATTGACTAAGGGACTGGGCGAGAGTTTGAAATGCAAGTGTTTGCACAGTATAAGACTTTTCTTTGAATGTGCTACCGAATTGAGTTTAAATAGATATTGAATTAGATTCTGAAGGATAGTGGCGAGATAGCATGTGGTAAAATATAATACAGTTTAGTCAAGTGAAAGATACCATAAGTCAAGGTTATTATAGATTGAGATAGGTTTGTAAAAAAAACTTCAAGACGAGTGAGCTCTGTTTTACCAGAAGTCTTTGAGCTCCTTTGAGCATGAGTTTCTAACGGACTGTGTCCGGCCTGCTTCAGCTTTGGAGAGACACAGAATTTTGAGAGTACAGGAGGAGAAAGTAGGGTAGTAGAAGTTTGAATTGAGAAATGAAATTCTATGGAGTTGAAGGTGGAAAGAAAAAGTATCCAAGAGTTGCAATCATGGGCTGAGTGATTGAGTTCACTTAGATTGAGCAAAGCTATGAGGTTGGAACGAATTGGATTAGTAAATGCCATATGGAATGAAAAAGTAAACTAACCGTGAAAACAGTTAACTTCGCTTGATGGACGCACAGATAGCTTAAGTAGAAATCTTATACGGATTTCTATTTCTTGCTTTCCTCAGAGGTTCACTAGACAAGGTACACACACACATACACACGTTACAGCGTATGAGCATCAAGTGTACTACTACTACGCCCATTACTATTCAGCCAAACAACGTACTACACAACCCGTTACTCCCTCCGCACCTATTCATATGAGCTTACAAAGTCCATACATAAGAAACTTCATACACATGACTTCATCATTCTTTCTGCTTGTTTTCCGCATCTAGAAAATACCCTATGAAAGTCACAGCTCAAATGTAACACGAGTTCCAAGAACCCATACATCTTGGCTACTACATGAAATACTGACTCAAATGTATGCACGTGCATATATAACTGTATAATGTGTGTGTACTGAGTGACGCATACTTCCTCAGCAAAAAGGATTGCCACTACGGCGTAGATAAGGGAAATATATATTCACATGTAAATCCCTACAAATTATTATCGGAAACTCTTTGTGATTTCCCAGTCAGACACACACGTACTAAAGTATATACTACATCGCCACCGCACCGCCACGGCCACGAAGGCGGAAAGTAAAAAGTGTAAAGTGGAATAGTACCATTACAGTTGTGAATTGGTCAACTTTGGATTCTAAAATTCAAAACTTACCCAAAGTCTTGGTCTTGAGATATGAACAGAAACCCAAGATAGGGTTAGACACTGAGACTTTGGATAGAACCCTAAAACTAAGGCCAAACGTTACAACTTTAATCCATGATATAAAATTGTTGGAAAGAATCAGACAGTAAAAGCTATTGAAATACCTACAAGCCACCACCATCAGCAGCCAAAGAGAAGCTAGCATTCAAAAGACGAGAAGCACACACACACACTGGCTCTCTCTCTCTCTGTCTCTTGAAAAGCAGACGAGAAGCCTGTAAGTCATACAGTAGTGGAAAAAGGCTTTGGGAACGTGTAGGAGAAAGAAAAAAGACAGATGGATAAGAAAAAAGACATTCTTGAAAACCAAGAATAGCCGGAGCAAAAGGAAAGAGCTAGAAATATTGAAGTTTTGTGTCAGAAGGAGAGAGTCATCTATTCCTTCACCTAAAATATGTACAAGGTTCAAGACACATTTGGAAAGACAGATCGTTACTTGAGTAGAGCAGTCTCACAGAATGAATATGTAGGGACCCCCATTCTCAAGATTTCTGCTCTAAATATGTTTTGAGCCATTTATGTCCTATAGTTGGCAAAGCAGGAAAACTCTGTATCTCTCTCTCTCTGTCGGAGCAGGTACATATACTCTACACTCATCTAAGGGAAAAGTCTCATTGAAGGAGCCTAAGAAAAGTCAAGAAGGAAGAGAAAAAAATTAAAGGAACGTAGCTTTGTATGTGATTCAATGTACAAGGGAAAGAGAGCGAAAAGAGAGACAGCAAGATTGAGCAGAGCGATTCAGATGCTCGTTCTACACGTTCTAAAGACTGTCTTAAAGTTGTCAATTTGCTCTTGGTTCACTTTCCTCTCCAAGACGGCTTAACTTAACGTCCATATGAATAGAGATATGTGTCGTCTATTGCCTCCTGTTTGATAAACACCTCCTTGCCTCCATTCCATATTCCGAGCTACCTGCTTCGCCATTCCCTCCCTCTATACATTTTAGGCGTGTGCATATTCTTTCCAGCAGTCCACGTCGATAGTTAAAATCTTGTTTTACGTCTCCGAGATTCTGTCTCAAAGTTATATTCCACTGCTTCACTGGGGTTTTTTGATGCTGGGGCAAGGAACATGAGAATGAGAAAGAGAAAGTTAAAATGGTTGGAGCCAAATATAAGTCGAGAGTAAGTAGTAAGAGTATACGGACGGGAAGATGTAGAATGCAGAAAAGTGTTTATTCAGCAGAAAGTTTTTACTCTCTGCTTATGTTATGTCTTCAATTATTGCGCTCGTGTGTACTCCGTATGCATTCACAATTACGACTGGGACTTCTTTAGCATCTTCTGCCTCCGCTCTTCCCTCTCACCACTTTACGTCCTCTGTCTGTCACAGCAACGACGACTGCCCCCAATCCTTTACGTCCCGACCCACCAACTTAACGACTCCTAACGACTTATCATGAGCTCAACTTGTGGATGAGTGAATTTCATATCATTGATGTTCCCACAAAGAGCTATCCTCCCCTAACATGTATCAACGACACTTTTTAGCTATCTTTTAACAGGAATGGAACGAAAGGAAAAACCTGTTTAAATCAGAGAATGAAGTGTTTTTCTATTTCAGCACTTTCTCAAATACATTTGTAGCAAAAGATAGGGAATACATTCTACAGATATCCTCCTCTTCTCGTACTTCAATTATACCGCGAGTTGGAGAAAGCGCCTTTTTATTGCAGTCAGTCGTAGAAGCTTCTGTCAACTAAGTCTTAGAAAAGTGAGAGGAAAGTGTTATGTTCACTCTAGATAAGAAATGATTCAAATTTATTTTCATGTTCTTAATTTATGTGTATCACATAAAATATCGAACGGAGTATACCTGTAGAACTGTAGACTGAGCAAGTATAGGTATATGCATTTTCAAATTCTTTGAGGTTTACAGAGTATAAGTGTCTGTGTTTTGTCAATTATTTTGGAATACAAACGCTGTACGGAGAAACGGCTAAGCTGTATATTCAGTAGTATAGCTGCTTTTATCCTATAGGTACTATGTGGTGAAATACAGGTAAGGAGATAAAAGATTTGAGGAGGGGATATAAGATGATTACGGAAAGCGTGAGAAAGCACGGGATGTATACAGTGCAGGAATACATATTATTACATTTTCCAATAAATTCTAACCGAAAGTGACTCTTACTTCGTCATCAACAGACTGGATGGAACTTTCTCTGCCTTTCTCCCCATGCACAGTGGAGTCACAGAAAGTCAAAGCACTACTAAGCATTAAACATTCAACACGGAGTCTGTTCTATTTCCTCCGACCGACTTTCACCCTGGAAAGATTGTCATTGTCTCTGCTCGTTATGAATGATAGGAGGAAAATGTTGACAATTATTATAAATCATGATAAAAGCCACACAAAAAACAGCGTACTGTAGGTTCCAGTCCAGCATTAGAGTCCTTGACGTACGATCCCGAGTCTACACACTAAGAACGAATTGGAGTTATGCAATAACACGTGGTGGTCTAACGAGAGTCTAACTCTCTAAAAAAAACTTTGTTCTCTTAATAAATGATTGTTCAACTGGATGGTCCACTACTACGAACTGTGCTACATGACTTTAGTTTTCAGGTCGAAACTTTTTTTTGGAAGCTAGAAAAATCAGCCTGTCTAACCAGATTAATGGTTAGGGTGTTAATGGGCCCTGAAACTTGGATCAGATAAAGTACTTGTAGATTAACTGCTATCCGGACAGGAGAGTGTTTCCATGAGAGTGGAAGACACGACAGTGCAGCCACTCTATTGGCAAAAGCTAAAATGTAGTTGAGAAGGAACGCCAGCAGATCTGGAGGAAACATTTTGCCATTTTTAACGTTAGATCTCTTAATTGAATTATATAAAAACAAAAACAAATAATTCTCTATAATGCAAAGTTGCGGAAAATCCAACCAGCGGAGAATGTCAACAATAATATAAGAGCTACTTCAATTAAAATATCTCACAAGTTATAAAAAACTTTTTCCCCCAGATACCGTATTTCTCCGAATAATTCCCGGGGCTCAAACAGTTTCCGGGTCTCAAATAGTTTCCGGGGTTTAGGCGC
>JAQFZC010000352.1:0-55811 GCA_034695205.1 Dicyrtoma fusca | reverse complement strand
TCTGAAGGCTGAGACTGGAAATTTCCATTCCAGTCTGCAGTCCGCATCCCTAACCGCTCACCCAAGCACGCCTGCTTTAGTGTTCTGAAATTGTATAAATAAACTCTGAAAAAACGTTAAGAATCGAGTATTTAATTTTGAGCCAACTTACATGTGCTTAAAAGATTTTCCTGAATTAGAGTCACCTTTAGCTGTTTAAAGGCCGTCCTTAAATTACGCTTCGATTGGTGTGAGAACCCACCCCCCTCCTGTCACTGTAGGACGTGAAAATTAGACTCCCGCAGTCGCTGTAGGACTTTAACTTTAAAATTAGACTCCCGCCGTCACTGTAGGACTTTAACATGAAAAGCCCCCCCCCCCCCATCACTTTGAAAGGTGATGTATAGGCAACCCCTTCTAGTAGGTCATGTCTTTACTTTTAGCCAGACTACGAAGGGTCCCTGTGTATATTCACGTAGTACACAGGCATGGCTTCAGGTTGTATGATGGGAATTATTGTACCGACAATATTAAAGACAAAATAAGTGTGTAAATATTAAACTGGCAGAGGTAATTGATGAATACGTATAAATTATTAAGCTTGGTAAATACCGTTGAAGTACGCAAATAATGAACTTGATTTGCTAAATTTATCCTTATATGGTTTAATTGCTATTCAGTTGTCACATTAAGCAGATTTAAGTGAACCAGAGCCAAGTATTTAACAAGTTATTCCTTTAAGGTGATGATTTGTACATCGTATCTCACATTTTCACGGATTAAAAAGACAAATCTAAGTGTTCGACATATGTTAGACACCTAATTAACTAAAATTCAGAATAGGACAGGAATGGCTTAATTAGTAATTAGGATACAGTAGAATCGCGTTCCCAAAAATTCTGTGCTTTCTGTAAAATATCCAAGCCAGAATGATGAAAATGTTCACCTCCTTCTAAATATTCTGCAGTGAATTCGCGGTACGCCATGCAAATCCTTCTGTCTGTAATATCTTTTCGGTAGATACAATGTTCCCACTCATAGCGTGCTGGACCGTATAGAACTAATAATGAACGGGCGGGCATTGGAATACGAACTATTGGGAAATCCACGGGAAGTTCACTTTGGGAGTCACCGGCGCTATTGTTGTAATAATTCAAGTTGTAACGACTGCTAGATCCTGTATATTTATTCATGGTGAGAACTGAGTCAGAGATGAGATTGATAGAAATCACTCTTTCACCCCATACCCAACAGTCATCAATATGGGGATCAATGCAAGCACCCGTTTCTACTCTGTATTCAATTGCACACTGTTCAATTGTTTGGAAATCCTTCAGTAGATCCACTGTTTTTAACTTTTCTTGGGCGAATTGGCTATATTTAGGAAACCCATTAAAACTCTTCCCGTTGATCTTCTTTTTCTTGAAGTTAGTTTTCGGACCGAAATTCTGTAATAAAGTTGAATGCAGAGATATATTTGCATGAATCTCAACATAGCTTAGTGAAAGATAAATACATATTAAGGATTTGTGTTTTGAGCACTGAACCTGCTTTCGTCGACCGCTTTGGGATAAATCCCATGGTAAATCATCACAGCCTAATACTAATGTCCGTTCTTCTTCTTCAGAAATAAAATCTGGCTAGAAAAAAGCAGAATTAAACATTTATAATACTCTGAACACAGCATTACAAGTACAAAATATTACAAACCAACCAACGTTCTATTAACTGACACATGTTCAACTTTCAAAAATACACGGACGGCAAATATCGAAATCATGTGAAAAAAACTGAACGCTGATACTACGGAATCATTAACTGTTTATTTCTTAATTTATTTCTTACCAACACCAATACCCCAGGGTATTCTATGCAAGTGCCAGTGTGATTCCCATGTGCTTTGACAACATCTGTTCCACTCCACGCTTTATTGCACAAATAGCAATATTCAAAGATATCTTGACTCTGTTAAAACAATACATGAAAACCTTTGTTCACTTTTTTGTGCGTTGTTAGTAGGGGAGCTCGTAACTGAAAGAGCTCCTTAATGTTAACAGGGGTAGGTATTTCAGCATGAGTTCTAATATAAATTATTTTTTAATACTAGTACAGAAACACCTAAAAACCTATTCATAACTCTCAAAATATAAGTATTACAAGAACTCGTATTGAAATTACAGACCCTATTCGGATTAAGGGATCCGTTCACTTATAGGAACTTCCAGACTGTAACTACTGAAATCGTGATTACAGTTTGCACGAACGGCCCACTACTGAGTTCCTTAAGTGTGCTTAGACGGGGTGTTAAATTACTTGAGTTCAAGTAATTAAACATAAACAGACCCCAGTAAGGGTTGTTAAAATTATTTGCGACACGAGAAGAATGTTCCCTGAACTTGCGTTCCCAAATGAACAAGACAAAAATGTTCCCAGAAGACTCCAAATACGAACAGTCCCCAAAATCTAAGCTTCGGTACGATAAGCATCTACACGCTTAGCACCATAAGAAAGTACCCGTAAAGCACCAATTAACTCCCCCCCCCCCTCAAATAACTCCCCCCTATGCCTGCCGGAATCTACAAATAACTCCCCGGGTGTCTAGTGGCTTATGCTCATACTTCATACGCAATGTTGTAATAACTCCCCTTTTAAAATAACTCCCCCTCCTGCAAATAACTCCCCCTTCATTGAGTAGATTTTATAAATTACTCCCCGGGGAGTTAATTGGTGCTGTACGGCACGTTAAAAATATTTTGCTAGACACTAAACAGATGTTTGGACGACGGAGGGAGACGATCTAAGTTGAAGTAGGAGGTCAAAGTGCTCCAAATATGCTATTATAACCAACTGAAGGATTTTTTGTACTTCGTTTTTTGCAAAAACTTGTTAAAAGCAGTTTATAAAATTGTTGTAGAAATAATCGGATTTTGGGGCACTCTGAGATATGCCTAATCACTTTAAAAGATTTAATTGTAACTATTTAATGACAGTTCGCTTTCAGTCATTCTGAGGATTTGTTAATTGTAACGTAAAACCTAACATAGTAATACAATTGGGTTACGTAGGTGTTCGCTTCGCAAACTAATTTCAAAAAACTAAAACCCTTAAAACTGAAAAATACACATTGTTGGTACTCCAGTTGGTTAAAATAGCTTATAAAGCATTTTGACCTCTTATTTCAACTTTCGGATTGCTGTTTTGTTTAGCCCCATGTCTTTTTTTTAATGTTTTTTGTAGAACATTTTTTAAAATAGCATAAGTTTTTAGGACCACAACTTATTCGAGTCAACTTGACTTCATCTCGTAGAAAATCAAATTCTGCGTCTAGTAAAGGGCAAAACTTAATTAATTTTACAACATTTTGTACCGCCGTAAAAGCCGCACTCCCATGGGAAAATTTTCGGTTCTGAACGGAGCTTTTGCTGGAAACGGACATTTCGAATTTTAAGACTGTTTCCCTCCGACGTACTAACATAATACTTGTTAATGTAGTTTTTTATGATGCTAAGCTTTTAGATGTTAATCGCATCGATAGCTTAGATATAGGGGGCTGTTCTTTTTACCCCCACCTCCCTTAAGATGTGTTGTTTGAATCAAAATAAACTGCATTAACAACCCCACCCCACTAGACTATTTTTATTTGTAAATTTGAAAGTGGGTTCGTTCGAATTTTCCAATCCGGTACCCACGAAATTAACCCCGAAAATAGCAGCTCATATTTTATAAACACAAAATATTCCTCGCTTCATTATTCGCAGTTTTTCTTCAATTCCATACTTCATTTAAACAGCTGCACTGCACTGCACTGGCAAGCAAGTGTCGACGAGTACTATTGCAAAAAGTGCATTCTCTATCTAAGCAGGCTTACTGGTTTAGGATTGAAAATCCCCAATTAACGTTTCCCCCTTGATTAGATTAGATTTCAAACCAAGGTTTACAAATATGGTAGGTAGCTGTAAAAATTAAGTTACGCATTATGACCATAATTTGACAACGCATGAATGATGGCAGTGCAGTACAGCCTTAAAATATCTTACCAGAGTGTCTGTGTCAACCGAAGGCTTTTGAACCCCGAACTCCGACTCGCACACAAGGCATGTTCGAATTCCTTTGCACCCACAAGGCCTTGGTTTGAACATTTTGAACTCTGAAATCCCTTCTTCCTAGTCCCTCACACACACAGTCTGTCGTCAGTTGGTCAGTTTCGGCCAAATGTACAGTACGCAATGAGGTTAATTATTTTCCCGGTGATAGATTTACAGCCTGCAGCAGGTTAACTCCTTTATTTTGTCGAAGGCAATGCGTTCCAAGAAGTGAAGGTCAACAGGTCAGACCTCAAGACGACGTATTTCTTCGGTTCCAATTGTTACCACTGACACTGTCCAGTGACCACGGACCACTCTGCCACTTAATTCTTGAGAGTTTGCATTCGCGCCATTGCCAGCCAAAGTAATCTTGAACTAAACCCCGGGAACTTACTTTTTACTTATTCTCTTTTTATGTGAATTGTAATAAAAGTAAGAATCAAAGTAATTAAAATGATTTTGATGGATAAATAATTCGTTGTCTCTAAGTTAATATTATTGTGTTGTGATCTTTTAGGAAGGTAAAGAAGGCCTATTACTGCCACTACTAGCGTAATGAGTGTGGATGCAGGAGACGTGATAGCCAATGCATTGTTGGCATCGAATATCATCCAAGATATAACTTCAGGTAAATAAATATGTAATGTTTTTTTATCTAAGCACTCAAAAGATACTTGCTCAAAAATGACCATTAACCATTCGTTTGCGTACAACAATTATTATTGTATTTTCCGTTGCCTTTGGGTCGCAACCGTCGTACGTGTGCCTATCATCTTTATTATTTTATTATGTTTCATTTAATGTATGTTTAACCTTACAGTGATAAATAATTTGCTTGACTATTAATTATAGACGACAACCTGAGTGGGGTAAAAACAACTGATGGGGTGTGTGACAGTAAGAAGTTGTTTTCCTTGAACTGTGAGGATGGCCAGGTATTTTACGTTCAGGAGGATTCTTCAGCTGGAGATTTGGGTGGAGATGGGTGGTCTAAAAACCTTCCAGATGGCTTGGGGGACTGTGACCTGGGCATATTTGGGGATGGATTTCAATTATGTTATGTTGACGTCGTTACACCTGGAGTCTCCAATTTCAAAGAGGACTCGGGTAAAGCGGCTTCCGAAAATCCAGAAACTATGCAAGAGGAGGATGAAAGTTTTGCTACTAGTTTTGAATTTGGTGATAACTGTCAAGAGGAATCACTTCCCGAAGGGTCTGGTCAAGAGGTTAAGGGTGAGTGTTCTAATAATGCGTTGATATTTTTTTAAAAAAGTACTATAGATTATATGCATATTATAAATTAAAATATTCATCTGTGCTTGATATACAGGTCCAGCTCGGTGGTCTCAGCGACAGACAAGTTTATTCTTAAGCTTACTAAAGCGCTATGAAAGTGAGTTTGTGTGTAGGTTACGGCCCAAGTGTAGTATATTGAACTCAATAGCAAGAATAATGTCGGCCACTTACAAAGATGTTGACAAGGATTTGTGCTATAAAAAGTGGAGTAATTTGTTACGTACTTACCGTGTCTGTAAACAGAACAATAAAAGAGGCTGGCATCATTTTGATGATATGGAAAGGTTGTCTGCATCCGTGGGGAATCGAGGAATGACTGCTAAACAGATCCGTGAACGAGACATTAAAAGCAGTTTTGTGAAGAGCAGTATTCGAGCATATATGGATAAAACTGATGCCATGCAACAACAGATTCATCGGAGCATCTCAGGTTTTCAGCAGAAACTACGTAAATTACAAAACCAGTCGGACGAGCAATTGAGAAATATTTTTTCCATCCTGGAAGGAAATCTTTGTGAAGATGAAATACAAACTAATCAAAGGAATGAAACAACATGCCCGTTGAGTGACACCTTCGAGAATACTCCTCATACCTTGCTTGAAAGTGACTATAACATGGAGGTGTCAGATTCGCATTTAGTAGAAACTCAGACCCAGTTAATCCCTGAGCGTGCACATTCGCCTTTGAGCACGAGTTATAGTTTGTTTGACTTCAGCACAGAGATCGAAATTCCGATATTATCTAATGAAGCCAATGAGAATTTTGCTGCTACTGGATACAGCGACCCGGGTGGTAGAAAAAGTAGTGAGTCAATCCGTGAATTAGCCGTAAATTCTGGTGAAAAAATTAACGATTATGTCGAGTATTTTATGCCTGCGGAACATTCGTGGGATTCGTTAAATCCTGACGCCCAAGACATTTCAGCCACAGTTTCAACGTCTCCAAATATTATTCCTATAAATGCGCCATCAATAGAAATCAATGAACCCGTACAACTAGTGCCACAGTCAGATGGTACATTCCATTTTGTTTCTTTACCAGACCAAAGTCAAAATCTAGTTAGTGAACATTCTCATCTTTTTGGCTCTTTGAAGAAGATTACTTTCACGAGTAATGAGGCGTCAGGACAGCAAGAGTCCACTGTAGTAGGGGAAAGTAGAAGCTTTGCAGATTTGGAAAGTGAGCTGATGGAACGGTGTAATTCTACCGATTCAAGTGGCAACGGAACCAGTCCTACTTCTGAAAGCGAGCTGGTCATCCTTAGTCGAAGTCAACTTGATAATATGAATTCCATAGTGCCTTTGGAAACGACTGCAGTTGCACTGCAATTATTGCCTTGTTCCGATGACACTTTTAAGCTTGTGGTGTGTCCTCGTGAGAACACAGAAGAGGAGGAAGCGTATGGAAAGAGTATGACGGGTTTGTTCTCTGGATCAGGAAATAACACGAAAAATCCGGAATCTTGGAGCTTGCGGATATTTACTCCTATTTGTCCTGTTGTAAATATTCAATCGTCTGAAGTTAACCTGAATAAAGGTGACGATGTTGCCAACGAAGCTTCATTCGACAATGAAGAAACGGAAACTACAGCAAATTAGATTCTTCTTTTACAATTAAGACTGAAATTACATTTTTATTTTTATACGATTGCAGCGATAGCCCATAGATTCAGCAACGTCTTTATTTATGGCATTGTATCCCAATCGTTGTTCATTATTTCAGATATTCAGATGTTGTAATGTACGTAAAGTTGCTTTGCTTGCTTCTAAAACACTATTTTACTAAAGAATTAGTAAATTATTAATAATATGTTTAAATATATGAATTATTAAATAAACACACCCTTGATCAAAAAGTATTAAAAAATTATTGTCGTCGAGTTTAGATTTAAGAACACTTTTGGCTGGCGAATGTAAGTAAATAAAGAAATATTTATTTTTATCATACTTCATCTTAGGAATGTTAAATGAAATTTGCATTTTACGAAACCTTTTTACGCTGGACCTTGATTTGAGCGACTTTATCAGAAAAGTTCAGTCTAATGTCTCTATAATTAACACCTACTACTCTCATTCAATAGTTTTAAATAACGAACATGAACTGGCTTTATTTTTGGTAGTGTAATATTAAACCCTTGAAAATGTCCTAACGTTGTGTTCGGTAGCATAAAGTCAGAAAAATTATAGATTATCTATAAAATAATAATACCTAATGTAACATACTTATAACATAGTATGCGAATTTATACATCGAGGGAAGTACCGCTGAATATGTTTTTTAATTAATCTCATTTTATTGCTTTCCTTTTAGCAATTATGTACAACTCAATTCAATAAGTGATTCACAGTATCCACACAAGTTCCAATTTACAATTAATGGGTTTGACTTTGGACTGTTGAATGTTTGGAAAAATAAAATAATATGTACACATTAAGTGAATGGGTTTGAAAATGGGTAAATGGGTATATGAGTTATAAATTTAATTAGGCAAACTTGAAAACTGAAATTCAGTTTTATTGATTTGTAACTATTTTATTGGTGATTGTGATTAGATTATTGAATGATTATGATGAATTCTGTTGATGCTTTATTTGCTGGTTAGAAATAGCACATACTTACATATATTATACATATTTCTTAAGCAAACGTAAAGCATGTATGAGTCTTCATGGCTCAAAACAATATTTTTATTTTAATATTTCTGACCTGATGAATTTCAAATATGCGTAATTGTAAAATAAAATGCATTTTTGGAAAAATCCAGCTGTCCCTGTGGCTTAATATAAATTTTAATGTGTCATGGATTTAAACTAAAATATATATTATGTGGTCCTCATGGTGAGCTGGAGGGAATTGGTGAAAACTGGTCTTTGAATAAATTGTTGGAGTTACTTAGTTCAAATTTTTCTAAATTTTGCTGTAAAAGCGATAGGTCGGTCGTGGTCGGGTCGGGAATCTCGGGAATCCAAATCTCGGGAATCGAGATGCCTTTAAAACGAAATTCAGTAATTCCGTCCACCTTGTTTCTGAATTTGTGAAGTTTATGAGCAGAGTGCAGAGTGATTTATTAGAGCGAATTAACGAATAAACTATTGTACAGTCGCATCTCACTATCATATTGTCTTGTTCGAAGATCAACAATCGCCATCATTGATTGCACTGCCGTCCATGTTGAACTTCTTTAAAATATAAACGTGTGACTGGATTGCTTGATGCTACCATGGCGTTTTTCTGCTCTGTCGTTCTGATCTGATGATCTGCAATCTAATCTTCCTCTTCAACTGACTGCTTGGCTGCTGTGCTGAGCGCTGGAGCTAACGCTGCCTAGTTTGACAGTGTGACTTCCATATTTTCACACAACGCGACGTGTCCCTAAGAAACATAATCTTAACAACTTTAGAAGATGACAAAAGTTTCTTTGTTCATTGTGGGTTTATATAACTTGAAGATCATTATTAGTGACATTGTGCATTGTGCCACTGACAGTGAAGTGACTGCGACTTTGGAATTACAGAAAATATTGTAATTTAATTTATTGAATGGAATTTCATCTCTATTTCCATTATTTCATCCAGTTTGCAGCTTTAATGGGAAGATATAATATATTTTGTTAACGAGAATGTAATTGTTCTTGACCACAGAATTTGCTAGGTATTTATTAATTGTGTTATTACGGTTATGATTATCACTGCTGGCAATTTGTCTAGTAGAAATTAATCAATACACAGAAGTAGAATAGTAGAAGGACTTTGTTGTGTCAAGTACTCGAGAGGAAATAATACAGTGGTACAATAATGTGCTGGACTGGGAAACTGCTTGAAGTAAAGTTGGAGGGCTGAGCTACTGAGTGTATGATTGAGAAGACGAAAAGGTCAAACAATCATAAATTAAATTCCTTTAGAATGAGAATAAGAATTCATAGTAATTCACGTGTGGATGTCTTGAATTTGAAGCGAAAGGCGTACAAGAAAGATAAAGACAGTAAACCATTTAGAGGCGTCGACCAAAAAAAGAGATCAAATAAATCTAAAAGGTGAGGAAACATTATGTGCACGGTTTGGGATCTGGTGACATTACAGGGGTGCCCCTTACATTAACTATTAATCATGTTCCAATTGACAATTGACCACAGCGATGGGCCTATGTTTACTGAAATAAAAATGGTTCCAGAATTTTCATTGTGATTTTTACATACTAGAAACTGGATTGCTCGTGGGAAACGAACTCAGGTGGAATGGCTAGCTGGACATGAAGGATCTCGTCCAGCATCTACTGCACGCTCAAGTTTTTCCCAAAAGTCTCCTAAGGATGAAATAATTGAGGGAGATGATGTTGATGGACGGAGTCGTGTGACTTCAAATAATCGCCGATTCCGTGATCCTTCAGAGTTCAACGGAGAGAGCAAGAGTGCCAGAGTTAACACTGACAAATCCATGGAAAACTATGTGAAACAGGATGAAACCTCTGATTCAGACAGCAGTACTAGTGACAGTAGCAGTAGCAGTTGTAGCAATTATAGTTGCAATGATGACAGTGACAATATTGGCATGATTCCCCTCTCATCTGTAACAAGATCTTCCCAAAAACTTGTATCTCGTCAACCTGTTCAGCGATCTCTTCGCCACTCCTGTAGCACAGCCTTTAATCACACTGGTAAAGGAAGTGATAAGGAGAATTCAGCATCTTCCCAGCGGAAAAAAGTAAGGGTCAGACGAAGCTCTCAGAGTAAAGGTCATTGTTGTAATAGCCTGGAAGTGCTTCATGTTCACTACAAGTCTCCTGTGGTAGTGAGTTCCAGTTCCGGTTGTGAAACGATTCAGCCAGGTTTGTTATCTTACCTTACTTATCTGTTATAGTACATCTATATGGGGTCAACGTTCAGATCATAAGTTTTACAATGTTTATGTTGCTAAATTCCTTCTGGATCTAATTTCCACAGGCACAGGCTCAAAAAATCTGTCATTTTTGATGCAACATCTGGCGGACCGAATTCGGGGAGATCGAGGGAAGGAAGTTGTGGAACGGAGACCCAGTGTTCGTCACCACGTTCTTCGTTCCCAAACAAAGCACAAAAGCACACAGAACGTACGAAGGCAGAATGAACTAAAACGAAATAATCGCTCTCTCAATTGCCGCACCCACACCCCCCACAGTCGTAAGTATCTTGGCAAGAAGATCCCTTCAGAAATTTCAACTGCAATTCCAAAACGAATTGACCGTAGATGTTCCCCTATCAGCCATGAAGAAGACTATTTCCCAAATTTTGAAAATATCACGGATTTCGAGGATATACCTCTAACGTTTGAAGACTTTGATATCTCTGCATTTCATGAGTTCAGTGACTATGAAGAACCCTTTGCTCTGGAATGGGAACTAGTTGATGAGTTAGTGAGGGAGAGCTGGAAAGAGTCCACATCCAATTATAGAGGTTCTCGCGATAAATGTCAATGTCAAGATGGAAGTAAGGTTAAGCAGGAGGCTATAGAACAGATTGAAAAGACATTAAAGCGATTTGAAAATGCTAATTTGGGCTCAAGTTCTGTAAGTAAGAAAAATCTGTATGCAAAAAAATGCCAAGATAAAATATTTAACTTAAATACTGTACTAGATTCTAAATTTGCTACATGTTTGTCAGATGCGGCAAACTGACAATAAGAACTATGTACATAGTAATTAATTATTCTAAGCAACTGTTTTATTTTTATGCTTGGCTTACTAGTTAGTAAACTAGCTCACTTTAGGCTATTCTTTAACGTTCAATTCTTGGTCCCACCAAAGCCTGTTAAATGCTTGTATTACTGTATCTGTCAATACAACATGTGTACTACAGTACTGGTTAAATAGTAACCGGCAACCACATTTCACTGACTTTACAGGCAGAATTATGTGACTGATGTAAAACTAATTTTAAATAATAATTATGTTGTATGCATAGTTAATGTTACCTCGCGAAAATGACTACTAAGCAATGCGGCCTAGTACTAAGTGGTAATATGGACCATTACAATACAATAATTAGGCAATACTTAGCATTTAGTTATTTGAATCATTTATCACACCACTATAAGAATAAATGAAAAAGTACACTGTTTTATTGTAACATATTTAATTTAATTTTCAGTTACATATATTCGAAATTTAAAGAAAATATGTAAGCAAATATGAAAATTACTTTTCTTAAGTTTAAAAAACAAACGAACACAAACATATTTTTTTAAGCCATAATCATTGAGGCACTCGGGCAAATCCTTTTGAATTCCTTCTCACAAACTTTTCAGACCACGTAAAAACAGTCTGAAGTTCTTCTGGAGAGATGGAACGATAAATATTTTTTTCCGAACACGTTAGAATTTTCATGAATTCACGGTAAAGGGTAAAGTTTTTCCGGGAGTCAACGAGTTTCATAAAATAACGAACTACCTATTAGATTAAAACGAAGTATAGATATTAGAATATGTCACATACATTTGACATTTTGATTTTAATTCATATCAACATACTACCCTTTTATATTTAAAACCATAATTACTGCAAAACTATTTACTAGGTCAACTTACATTTCCCAGTATAACACGGCGAGTTTCAAAAATAGCAAAATGTTCATGAGGACCATTCTGCTCCGAAGAACAATTTAAAAGGAATCCATTTTCGTAGTTCAATAGACTTCTAAATTTATCAAAATTTACTTCTGTAAGCTTGGAAAAGTTTTCCTCCCATTTGGTTTTTCGAATACGGAAGTCACGAGCTCGTTTATCATAGATGGCCCTATCAGCTAGAGTTCCTTCTTGCTGGATATCCTGCGGTTGAGGTTCTTGACACAAAATAGTGATCCACCTCATGTAGTTGTCCACCGCATCCTGGAATGTCAAAAGTTAAAACGGTAAATATTTTTCGGCAGTGTCTCCAAATTGCACCTGTACAATAAATATCCATCTCCAGAAGGTAACAAGCAAAAGAATACAACTTTATTACCAAGTAGAGACGGTAACAGCTAAACTCCTTCACGTATGTGGCCAGATAAAGGTCAGAAATTGCAGAAACTTCATCAATGCACTTAGGTGTAACCTAATAAATTAAAGATTCTGTTGTTTAGCTCAGCATTTCAACTTAGTTATTACATTTAAAAAATGCGTTTTTGGCATTAACTTGTAAAGAAATAACCCGTTTTACCTCCTTCATGTAGCTCTTCAATTTATCAGTGTGTCCTGCCCGGATGTGAGTTCGCGCAATATGGATGACAGCTCGTAACAGAGACAGCATGACAAGCTTAGGGTCTTCCACATAGTTATAGGCTAATGAGATCCACTCTAAATTGTCTGCACTGAAACTGTCATCTTTGGCTCGTAGACTCTCCACAACTTCAACTCCTACCTCAAGGGGGTCAATTCCATTTAACTGGGCTGTATTGAGAAATAGCTCAATGTCGCTGCTCGAAACTTTAGCAATTTTCGTTGTAACGGAGCTAACATGTTGAGCTATAAGTGGCACTTGGTCTCCTTTCGTCATTTGTTGAACATAAAATGGCAAATATACTAAATGACCAAATTTCACAAGAATCTGAAACCACCAAAGATACAGAGTATTTTACTATCAATACGATATATTAAAATCGAAAATAAATTTATGATTTATGAATGATCTGCAAAGAAATACCTCGGTGTACAGCTCTACAAAATGATCCATTAGTTCAGTGCGTACAGGATAATTGCAAATGCGGTAAACGATAAGTAAGTGAACAATAAATCGGATAGTGTGATTTAGCACATGGGGATGATCTTCAGTTAATCTGTAAAAAGACGTACACCAAATTTAAGTGAGCATATATTTCAATGGTAACATGATATTTGGTTGCTGAAAAAGAAAAGTTGCCGTTCTCAAACGTATACTAAAGTTCATGTAATTCGTAGCCTTTTTACCAGCTGTATTAACCAACTGTTTTTGTACACCAATTCATTGTTAGGAAGCTACAATTTTGCGCTTTGCATTGTTTGTCTGTTCTGCACAAATTAAAAATGTACAAAAACATGCTTTGCATCATTTTCAAGTTGCGTGAAAGGCTTTGAACTTTTCAAAAAATATGCAACAGTAAAAACGAATAACTAATACTTAATGTTCAAATTTTTCAAAGACAGCATAACTGAACTTACAATAGTACGCATACATTACAGCGCTGGTGAAAAGGGGAGACTTTGTCTTTAGTGAAATTTTGAGAACGATCAATTTATCCGTGTTAACATGTTAATGGCTACAAATTCAGCAATATAAATTACAACTTACTCAATGAAAGAAAGAATGTCGTTCTGGTAGTTTTCTAAAAATGATTCTGGTGCATTTCGCATGCAAATTAGTTGAGCCTCTCGAAAAATCAACTCAGAACTTAAAGCAGGCTTGAACGCTGGGAAATTGGAATTCACTATGTTAATGGATTGATCTAATTCGGTGAATTGATCCCAGTACTTCGACGGCATGGGAACATAGCGAGCGTTACCGTAGCTACGCAGGTCTTTCTCTAGAGCCACGTCGTAAGTCGTCTTTAAGTATGACCACAACTACACGAACAATCATAAATACATATTAAATTTCTTGTTAAATATATGTATACACCTACGTATTTACATAAATATGTAGTCTGTATGTCGTAGTTTTTACCTGATCTTCCCAGGATGAAGCTGCGAGTAACATCGCGTCTCGATGCCCACAAAGCGCTCCTAATGCTGCTCTTTCATACTTAGATTGCTTGTTGGTTTCGCAAATGAGAAAAGCTGACCTTTTCCACGTATCTCTTCTGACGTTTCCCGTAATAACATAATCTGGACGCTGATGGGTGACACGACGATTAATAGGAGGAATGACTTGCATTGGTGTGGATTCGCCTATTTCATCGGGGTCCTTCTCTTTCTTCCCAGTGAACTCAGCCCCAAACAGAGTTGCAGCATACGCAATGTTTCCACTTTCATGAAGAAAACTGAATGCTTTCTGATGATCTCCAACTCGTAGGTAATAAAAACAACCCAAATATGCTTTGGCTGCATCTGTCTAAAATCAATCCGTTATTTATAAACCTAATAGTTTAACAGGTATATTACACAAGCACTAAATGTTAGATCTTGATTTTACTAGCGACATGAACAACTGAAAACACCAGCAATTGTTAAAATTGCTAGTGAAATCAAAGTCTTACACTAATAGCTAAACTTTCCTACCTCGTCTAGTTCATGTAGATGTCTTTTCTCCCGAATAACTGCATCTGGATCAATGCTTCGAACCATTGTATGTTTTGAAGGTCTTCCTAGAAGTGCGTCTTTCTGCAAATCAGTAAACACCCATTTAGTGCGGTGGTAATTAAAGTTATAAATTCAGAATACACAGAACACTGTATTATTTTTTTTACTTTTAAAGTTTCAAACGTTTGTTCCCAGTTAACAAATTTTTCAATCAGATCAGGGGGATCTTTTCTTGCCGGATAGTTCGCTTCAAGCCATCGAATTATTGTGTGAATCTAAATACAACAAAGTTCCTTACATGGATTATGAATTCCCAATTATATACGATATTAAAACATCTTGACAGATATACCGTACTGTTGACTGCTCAAAATTTTACAGTATAAATTAATCACCTCTCTTAAAGCTTGACTGCGGTGAACATGCTGATGAACGGCTTCAGTTTCACCAATATGATAAACATCGCTAGTATCACCACCAGACATTTCCATCCTAGTTTCACCATCATTCAACCGCTCCAGATACAAATTCGCTAATAATTCCCAAGTTTCAATTTCAGCCCGTAAGCACTGCTTCAACTACAAAAAATTAATAATCTTCCATTAAAACTTTATCGGTCACCAATATAACTACATAATTAAAATTCGTTTGACACCATACACATATATCCAAACTCCAGATCAATGGAAATTATAGAAAACTACACGATAGGGGAGATAGGTTGTACATCCGTTCAAGTACTTGACAAATCCCTCCTATACCTTATAAAATAAAGCATCATCCACGTCCGTATCAGGAGACTTCTCCGACTCCTCCGCCTGGCGAAGAAAATATTTCCATTTCGATATGACATCAAAAAGTTGACTGGGTGACTCCATGGGTTGTAAAGCAATAAGAAAGTCATGGTATAAATTCTCCATTGTCCACTCTTGCCTAACTCTGGTTTTTCAGCCTGTATCGATTAGCTGTTAGTGAGATCACAGGTCACTCCACTGACTCGACCCCTAAAAAAAATAAAAAATAAAATAAAATATTGTAGTACTCACAACTCAATAATACATATTCCAATATTCCGTTGTCACAATTTTTCTACTCCCGGGCCCGGGTGCCCGGGTCTGCCTCACTTTTCTTTTGTCTTTTCTACCAAAAACCAAACAACCAAATCATTCAAAACCGATAGTGAATACACAATCAATAATCAACGAATCCACTAATGTTACGATTCATCCTACATCCTATTTAAATGAACGACGAAAGCTGAAAGTAGAATCGGAATGACTTCGTACTTCGTATCGCTGTCAACTGTTGTCCAAAATCAACAAAACACAATCATCGACGACAAGACAGACAGACACATACACCAACAGCTAAAAAAGTGTCCGTAGACTGAAACTGAAGTCAACAGTAAAGGTAAAGTAAAAAGCTTTATTATTACATGGTTTAAACCATTTACCGAGAAACAAGTAATTGTGTTAAGAAGGTGAAAGGTTAATGGTTAAGGTACCTGAGCGGATCAACGCTGCGCTGCTGAGTATGATCAGGATCACTAACAACTTTTTTATTATTTAAAATAATCCATAAAACAAACGCGAAAGAGTTTTAATGTTTGTAGATAAGGTTTTTTTAAAAAAAGGAATCCCAGGGAATTGATAGAAATTAATTGCAGCCGGCAAAGTGCAGGCGGCTACAGAATAACTAGAAACCAGTGCAGGGCCAGCGGTGCTCTTTACGTTCGTCCCACCATGCAACGGATAAAGAATGCTTGCACTGTATGTACAGGCTCAATAGGCACTGCAAGCATCAAACAGTATGCGCCCATCTTTTTACTAAATCACGATTTGTCCTGCCAAGTCACGTTGAGTTCCGTCCGAGCCAAAACTACGCCACGCCATTGGATGGATTCACTCCTATTTCCAGCCACCAAAATTCAAAATCACTCATTTCGTATTTAATCGACAGAAGTGCTGCCCTAGTCTAGTCAAAAAGTCGTGACTAGACTAGGATTGACTAGACTTGACTAGACTATTCGACCCTTTCAGAAGACTTGCCTAGACTTGACTTGACTAGTCGATTTTTGTAAAATGACTAGACTAGACTAGCTCATCGCCCTCCTATACCAATACATGTGACTAGCCTAGACTAGGCAGTTAATTTTTAGCAAAGACAGGACTAGACTAGACTAGCCTAGCAGTGAAATTTTATTTGAGTAGACTAGACTTGACTAGCAAATATTTTGGGCAGCACTTTTATCGACAGGAAAGGACCGACCAGCACACATCACATCACATCACCCCCTCGGTGGACAAAAAAGTTCCTTTTTCACTTTTGACTAACTGACTTTCCTTTTTCTAAAAACATTTTCAAGTTTTTTAAACCTTTCAACGGATGCATTTCTAACATAATTGTCGATCTTGACGATTTGACATTGCATTGTTGAGCGTTTTGCTGGTGGAAAAAATTAATCTTTTTTAACAGTTGGCTGAAAGTGACCTGAAATAAGCCCAGCTATGGGGAAGAAGCAACATCAGAAGGATAAATTGTAAGCCTGTTTATAAATATTTTTGAATTTGTGAGCATTTTTAATTTTGTACAGCACGTAATGAATAATGTTAAAGATGAAAGATGAAACGTTAAAGCTATAATTATTGTAAACGAATGAATGATTGTGCATATTAGAAATTGTTATTAACTAGTACATAGTAAGTATAATTATTATTTATGGTCTTTATTGTAATATTGCAATTGAACCTTCTAATGTCAAATGTGAGTAACTTAGATAAGTATGAAGCTCAGCTCGTCTCATACAGTACAATTTTGATATTGTATTGGCAATTTTACTTTACAGTTACAAAATTACTGTATTGTTCGTTTACAGTGACAGTCAGTGACCAGGGGGAGGGTTGTTGATTTGTAATTGTGAACAGATGACAGACAGACAGATCGATCTTACTCCAGCTTCATTGAGCCATAAATCTTTTTGATTGGAATGTTACATAGCTACGTGATATTTATGAAAATGATAGTCAGAGATTCGCTCGTGCACATAAAAAATTGGAAGCGTTTGTATTATATTGTCGAATGGACAGTTTTAATGAAGCAAGTCTTGAAAATTGGATGGTTCCAAAAGGTCCCTAATTGCGAGCACACCGATAACCAACAGGTTTCAATACCAATAAGGTTCTAGTTAATCCTAAAACTTCGGATCAACTCGGGCGCATCAACGATGTTGGTGTTTTTGTGTTGTGGGGATCTAAAACAAATAGCGGCTTCGGCAGATGACTGACAATAATATGCTCGATTTTTTGTGGCAGTTTTGTCCCAAACCCGGGAGCCAACCCCCAGTTTTGCGAGGGGTGGGGGGGGGCTCGAAATATTGCTAATTTGGGAATTTACATGTGTCATTCAGTTTGTTTAGATATGCATATAAACGTTGCGTTGGTATTGGGCTCGAGTTTTTAAGTTATTAGATTACTAATTTCGGTTTTTATTTTTTAAACTATGATTTTAGGTACTTAACAGCTACGGAATGGTCTACCCTTTATGGAGGAAAGCGACCAAAGCATATGGTCCCAGATCAAGGGGAATTTAAGAGATTGCCGTTTGATCACTGTGCATTGTCCTTGCAACCTTTCGAGAATCCTTACTGTGACAAAGATGGGAATGTATTTGATTTATTAGCGCTGCTTCCATTTCTGAAGAAATTCCATGTCAATCCTATTACTGGAGAAAAGTTGGATACTAAATCCCTGATTAAGCTCAACTTTCACAAGAATAGTGATGGGAAGTATCATTGTCCAGTTATGTTTAAAGTTTTTACTGCCAACTCCCATATCGTTGCTATTAAAACAACTGGAAATGTTTTTTGTAATGAGGTTAGTGCGTTTAATTAATTAATTGATGTGAATCTAAACTGCTTAAACATTTGTCTCGTAAACGTTGTTTAACAGCTAGTATGATAGTTACTTTTACTTATGTATTGTTGATGGAATTCATTGTGATGTTACAGGCTGTTGAGGAACTAAATTTAAAAGCAAAAAATTGGAGAGAACTTCTTACCGATGAACCTTTTGTAAAAACTGATATCATTACAATTCAAGATCCAACCAACCTTAGAAAGTTCAACCTAACTGGTTTCCATCATCTGAAAAAGAAACTACGCATTGAAAACGAAGGTTGGTATCCAATATGTATATTTTTCATGTTACGTAATATTAATTGTTTGTAATTTTCAGTATTCAGTTTTTTTTAAAACAAAAGTAGGTAAAGTTTTTTGTATGTGTACATTTCTTAGAATATGAAAGAGCCAAAACAGATCCTAATGCTCGACTGAAGACAGTAGCTCCGGAGACAAGAGACATAATAAAAGAATTGAACGCAACAGAATTTACTCCTTTTAATGAAGTAACTATCAAGAAAAGTGCTGATGTCGTTAACGCTGTAAGTTTATTTTCCACTAGTAATTTATCTTCTAAACCTAACCACCCCTTATTATTGAGTTGAAGCTATAGTTGGATTCATAGTGTCAAATGAAGTGAGTCAAGCTGCAGTTTTTTAAAGTGTTAGTGATTGCATCTTTCATTTCTGCGCTAGGCACATTATTCGACAGGAGCTGTGGCAGCTAGCTTCACTTCCACTTCTATGCCCGTTGAAACTGTCCATGAAGCAGCCATTCGGGAAGAAGATTCTGTTCGCTATGAACGAGTGAAGAAGAAAGGTTTCTATTGTTTTGTATTTTTCTGGAATATTCCCCCTCTTAAAATTTCATTGCAGGTTCTTAACGATTTAAATTTT
Organism: Dicyrtoma fusca; assembly: GCA_034695205.1. NCBI lineage: Eukaryota > Metazoa > Arthropoda > Collembola > Symphypleona > Dicyrtomidae > Dicyrtoma > Dicyrtoma fusca. The sequence continues at coordinate 36,435 of JAQFZC010000352.1, read as the reverse complement.
GATTTAGGTTATGTCCGAGTCAAAACAAATTTAGGTTCAGTAAATTTAGAACTTCATTGTGAGTTGGCTCCGAAGGCATGTGAAAATTTCTTACTGCTCTGCAAACGTGGTTACTACAATGGCACAATTTTTCATCGTCTCATCAAACATTTCATGGTAACAGAATAATTTATTATGTTCCTAATCTTTAAGTCATTAAGCAGTTGCTCTTATTGAATTAATGGTGACTTGATGCTTGTTTTAATGTTCCCTAGGTACAAGGTGGAGATCCAACAGGTAAAGGGACAGGTGGGGAAAGTGCATGGGGTAAATCATTTGAGGACGAAATCAAGCCTAATTTATCGCACACTGGAAGAGGAATTTTGTCCATGGCTAATTCGGGCCCAGAAACGAACAATTCTCAATTGTAAGTGTAATGTAGCTCATCGTGCATATAGGATGAAGTTGTGCATGCTCAATAGGAATTATTTACTTGCTTTGGACTCCGTTATGGTCTGTTATTTTTGTTCAGCCGTACCTAAAGCTTTAAACATACTAATTTTACTTTGTTTATAGTTTTATTACATTCCGTTCCTGTAAACATTTGGATGGAAAACATACGATATTTGGGCGCGTTGTCGGGGGACTTGAAACCTTATCAGCAATTGAAAGCATTGAGACGGATAATAAGGATAAGCCAATAGAAGATATAATTTTCTTGGAAGCAAATGTCTTTTCCGACCCTTTTACCGAAGTCGACGAGGTTCTAGCGAAGGAGCGAGCTGACGAACAAGCAAAATTAAGCAAAGATGAGGGCACAGATGTGAAAAAAACCATAAAAAAAGCTCCAGCACCTCAACTCAAAGTATTTAAGCAGGGTGTAGGCAGATATATAGATCCTAAACGAAAGTAAGGGGCATATTATTACAGCTTAAATTTGAACTAAACAAAAGTTTTAATTTGTTTTTACTACTTCCGTATTTCATTCATTATTTATACATTACCTATATGCATTATTGCTATAATCAGTTTGGAATCTTTGGAACTACATTACAATGAAATTTTCTTTGTAGGCTTACAACGGACGACTCCGCAGATGCAAGCGTAGAAGCGGCTCCAAAGAAAAAAAATCCTAGTTATGAATTCAAGAATTTTAGTGGATGGTAATCGCTCAACTCGTTCACATCATACCTACCTACCACCTAAAAATATATGCAGTTGGTTCATTCACAACAGAGGAGAAATAAACCCAGATATGTACCTATAGCTATATATTCTTATTTTTGCCGCGTACTAGGCGTACTTCAGCTCCAGTAAAACTTAAGTACTACATACTCCCTAACTATCGTCCAAATGTATGTGTAATGTATTATTAAAATCGATTTGTACATACCTCATGTTAACATTTTTCTTTTTCTATTATTAAATAAAGTCTTATGAATGATGAATGACGCTGAGAAAGGGATTGTTAGTCTAATGTTTCCTTATATGTCTGCATTCTGCATTAAAGTGCAAGTCTACAACTCCTTCCGTGTAAACAGATTTTTGCATTGCTGTGCTATATTTGCGAACTTGAGCCATATAATTCAGCTTCAATGGAAAGGAAGTGTTAGGTAGTTATTTTATCGTTGGAATTTCCTAGTTTAAATAAGAGTTTTACAACTCCTGTCAAAGCATATATATGTAGGTAGTGCCTGTGTCTACCCTCTGGGAAGGTGGTGTGGTGACTGGTGACGTGCTGGTGCATAATCTTGAGACAATACAAAAATTTACAATAGTAGGTACCACTGTACCACTTTCTTCACCGTCACTGTTTACCCTGTGTACAGTATGTAGCCAGTCTAAAAGCGTCAAAAGTTATTATGAGCATCAAGTCTTTGAAAAACTATTTTACATTTTTAAGACTCCCTATAGTACCGTCTTGGTAAATTAGTATTCGCCCGTGTCTTCCCGTCGAGAGTGCAGAAGACAGAATTACCATTATTGTATACCCACTGTTAAAGATAATCGTAATCGTGTTCGGCATATTAGGCTCTTCGATTTGGAAGTTTGGAATTGGAAGTGGAAGAAGTTTTTCGAGCTCAGACAGACCAGAGTACCAGAGCCGTCCCTGATCCTAGAAAGTGTCCAAGTCCAAACTGTTTCGAAGTTCACTGTGTAGTGGCTCTTAAGAGATTGTTGTTCTGTCTTTTTTTTTAAATTTTAAGTGATTGCCAGTGCCAGTGCTCAAGAAAAAAAGTTAAAAGTTGGCGTACTGCTGAACTGAATGCGCAGTGAGAAAAAGTACGTTCTGTGCCATTCGAAGGAAAGGATTGGAGTGCGCAGCCAAAGTAACAAGTAAACTTGTTACCATTTACGGCGATTATATTTGTCAAGAATTTTTAAGTGCAATTCTTCTTCTTTTTTTTAAATTTCTTAAATCTGTGTCTGTGATCAATGTTGACCATTACTCAAAGCTGACAACCATGGACGATTTAAGTAAGTAATCCCCTCTCATTCATTTAGTCTATAATTTCCAGTTTTTATTTTTAATTTTGACTTAATGAGGTGCCTTCACATACTCAATTCATCCGCGGTCATCAAAATCGTATTTCATATTTAAATGAAACTCGGAATCCTCGTTTTAGTTTTTAATTCATTTCATAACTACGAAACTACGATTGATTAGAAGTACCTGACCTACTTGTTACATTGTATGACCTTGTTTATAGTGTACATTATATATGCAGAACAAAAGTTCCAGGTGCTATTTTTCAATTGAGTATCCGCAAAGTCAAAAGTGCAAGCGGTTAGTGGTTAGTTCATAGTTGGTCCCAGATTTAAAATGTTTTGATTTAGTCGGTGATTATATGAGGTCTTGGGTACGAATTTTTGGGTTTATTGTTGCAATTATGTACATAGATTGGCATTGTTGAATTCCAGCAATAAACTAGCTGTTCCATGAGTGATCACTACTGATCATTGATCGTTGCAGAAATCTGTAGTTGAACTAATCGTAAGAAGGTCGGTCAAAGAGTCAAAAGGTGAAATAATGAAATGGCATATTTGAGAAGGATTAATACCATTATAACTTACGGCATTATTACCATTATCATTAAAATCAAAATCACATTTCGGTAATTTCAGAATTTGTGTGCGTTTTCTGTCTTATTGTATTTGATTTCCAATTTCGACCTTCGATGGCATTCATCATTCATCAGTGATCTTCCAATTCCAATACAGATATCTACATCTACAATTTTATGGGAATGGTAGTAAGTGGTAACTCAGTTGGCGGTGCGGTGTACTGTGACCTACCTCTTATTCATTGGGAAAAATCATGCCGTTGTAATGGCATGTAATGTTAATGGCTAATTAATAGTTTGTCATCGCTTTAAGTATTCTAACAACATCCGTAGGTTATTATGTGTGTAGCGCATGTAGGCATGTGGGTACTCACAAATTTTTATTGTTTGAGTACCTACAACTAATATCGAGGAAGGTTTCTGTAATCTGTGTGTATCTGGAAGGAAAGCTGTTTGCTGTTTTTCCTCTTATCTTAGCATTTGTATATACGTAGTTTTGTTGTCTATTTACATTCATTTCTATAGCATTGCATTGAGCATCTAAGCTGTCTGATGGAGTGGACACATGCCGCTACCAAATTGATAAATCGTGAGATCATTTACAAGCCGAACCCTGACGTTTAATTAAGGTTTATGAAACTAGCAAACGCTAAAATTCTGCACATCATACAACTGTCGACAAGATTTTTATTTACAATTTACGTTATTAAAGGTAAATACACTCCCCGCCTCCTTTAGCCTGATGAGCTGTCAGCTGGGCTATTATTTTGTGGCTGCTGGTTCCAACATTATTATTAGTATTTTTGTATTCCAGGCGTGTATGAAACAAGGGTAGGACAAGGTACAGCAAAAAAGTTTAAGTTTTGCAATAGTGGAGTAGTTACTGCATATTAAAGAGAACACTGCAGAAAACATGTGGGGGGAGGGGGGGGGGAGAGTTAAGTAATTGTTGCTATTTCATATCAACAAAGATATCATATGTACGAGCTTATTTAGCTAGTTTATGTACTTGGGTATAAATATAGAGCCCCAATAATGCAATGGCTACTGTAAACTTCAGTGTTTAATAATCCGAAATTAAGTATTTAGAAAGTCACTGATGACAGCAACGTTGCATTTATTTAGACACACATTAGTCAGTTTTCTAGTTTTGGCAAAACAAGCAAAGCAAGCTTTTAAGTAGCGTCAATCTGTTGTACATGTGAATGTGCAATATATTTTCTGGAAATTTGACTTAAGTTAGTATGAAAACAAGTTGCATATTGCAGTAATTAGTAGCCTTCAAAAGCGTAGTATGTAGGTGTGATTGACCAGTGTTGGTCAGCTTCATCTACTGTAGGGTTATATTAGAAGGTTGCTTGGTGTTTCATGTAAAAAAGTTACTGGAACTTCTGCATATATGTATGTATATACATAGTATTGTTCGTAACAGTCACATGATAATTCGTACTAGGCATGTACTTATATAAATATAACTGGAAAAAATTGGTAGAACGTATGCTTTGGGCCTTTTCTAATAGTCAGTGGATTTTCAGTTCCACAGAAATCATTTAAGTTTGGTGTGAATAGGAATAGGAGCACTGGAAATGACGGAAGTGACTATATCTGTAGTGTCTGGTCTGCTAGTTCTGGAGAAGGTTATGACTGATAATGTTAGTAGAACTTGAACTTTATTGTGGGAAAAACTAGATAATACGTTGCTTGGCGTTGGAGTCGTTTATTCAGTGAAATAATGTTTTTCTAATATGCATGTATTAGAAGTATTCAACAATTGAACCCTTATTTAATGAAATTAGGAAATATTTAATAACGTTCACGGACTTAAAAGCTAGTCAATAATGTAGATGTGTTTAGCATGGACGTGATTTGGTCGAGGTATATTTAATTGATGGGAAAATACAACAGCAAATTACTGTAAAACAGTTATAGCTGCGCTGCACTGGTGACTCTGGTGACCTTTGACCTTGACAGTTTCATGAAGCAACTTCTAGCGTTCAGCTTTAGAGTAAGCTAATATTAAATGATTTCTTAAAACGGATTTTTGAAAATCTTGGCAAACAGCTAGTGTCCAATATTTCAAAACTTAGTCCAATTGTAGTAGGCTGTGAATTTTAATAATTTTGAACAAAGAATTTTCCCTTTAAAAATTGTTGCTTAATTGAAAAGGTTATTTGGATGGACTTAGCCCATTTTGGTAAAAGAATTCTTCAGTTGTATTATAAGGGAATTACCCTTATAATACATATAAGGGAATTGCTTTACCTTTTATCTATTGCTTTTATTAAGTAAGTAACTACATTTATGTTTTCCGCACAGAACATAATCATTTTAATCCTTTTGAATTTGTGTAAATATTCATAAACGTTCCATCATTCCTTTCTTCTCATTGCTCTTGGCGTTCAATTTCGCAATTAGTTTGCTCTCAAAAGTCAAAAGGATGGTACGAAACGATTGATAGAGACTGATAATCCAAGTAGTTACATCAAGGAATAATGAGACACGAGACACGTTAATGTTGGATCTTTATTTTTTTCTGTGTTACGTTCTTCTTGTATACTTTGTCGTTTGTCATCCATCCATGACGAATGACGATACAACTTATTCACGACGGAAGTGATAGTAATTGCTGGCTGACTGGCTGTTTATTATTGACTTGTCTACTATTATGTCCCCAACTCCGCGTCTGGTCGGCTACATGCTATCTTTGTTTTTATTATTGACCATATTTTTATAGTGATGTGGGTAGTCTAAACATTGTATCCTACTAGTACATTCCACTTGAACTTTCGCAAATTTCTGTGCGATTTTTGTGTGACAAAAGATATTGGCACAATGTTGGGCTTGTGTACCTTGGAGGAGTGCGACAAGGACACTCGTGTTAAGTTTAATTCCGTAAAGAAGAGCGCCACTTCACCGCTTTAGTTTTAAATAGCAAGCTACTCCTTGGGTAAACAAGCGACGGATTCAAGAGGGACACCAATCTCTTGTCCGATGGAGGACTAGCTTTATAGATCGTTGCATTGTAATAAAAGTGAGGATTCATTAATTCAGTAAATTCCTGTTCGTCATCACCCTCTCTATTTAGTTGATACCACATCCCTCTAAGTTAATGTATGAGACGATTGATGATTTACTGTCGTGAAGTTTTGACTGTGTAGTATTAGCTTGGGTACGATTCGTTATAAATGTGCCTACCTACCTATGTAGGTATGTATATGGTTTATTCATACGCCACCACATGCTTTGCCGCTGAAGTTGAGTGCTGAGAGTATTATAGTCACAACATGAAAATTGTGGCAGCTTCCATCCGTCGCCTCCTATATAATTAATTTTATTTCGGGTTTAAAAGTTATGTTGTTTCATATTTTGACTATAATAGATTACTACTACGGCATCCGAACATTTGTAACCCGGGCGTTTGCCATCCGATACACAAGTAGGACATTTGCCACCCAAGTACGAAAACGTTAGCTCGACGGTGGCTTTAAAGATTTAGAAGTCCTTTTATTTCATTCATTTCACAATTGCTATTGTTTTCGTTCTTGGGTGGCTATTCCCCTCTGTCGGTGAATCGGAGGGTAAATGTCTGGGTTGCAAATGTTTGGCAAGTCATAATTACTTTAATTACCCATATACCACTCCTATCCATCACAAGTACACACCACCCGCATAAAGTGAATGGGAACGCTAATTCTGTAAACCCTAAAATTATTCGCTGCATACATTTTAAAAGGAAGCTTGAGAACGTGTGATAGCTGCTAATGTGCCAATACCTATTAGGTAAGTACATAGTAATAACATTTCGTATTCTCTGTGTGCCTGTGCTTTAGATTTTGCGTTTCCCAGTTACAAACCATGGCTCTTCGTAGCAGGGTCCGGAAGGGGTTTTTACCGTGGTAGGCAAAAAGTAAAACGTTGGCAATACAAACACAAAGTATCAAAGAGGCTGAAAACTGTAAACATTTAGACAAATTTCTGGTTCATGCATCATTCTGTTCGCCTACGAGTGCTATGTAAAGGTTTCCGTTGAATTTTGACACAGTTTAAATTACTTCATTTTGCTAAAATATTTTGTTTCGTTTGAAATTCTGAGCTGTCGTTCATTATTAATAATGGGCTAATGCCGGGTTCACCCGGCAAAAGCAAAAATTGGCTGGCAATAACCAAAACCCGCGTCGGGAGCTGGAGCCGAAGCCAAGATTGCTATGTATACTCAGTCCAACATTACGATGCTTGCAGCACAAGTAGCTTTTGCTACGTTAGGTACCTTCTTTAAGATGGGTATCTTCTCTGTGCTAGTGGGCATATGATTTGCATTAAGTATTAAAATCATTCACGGTACCATCCTACAATTACAAAGAGTTGCTGTGGTCGTTGCAGAGCACATGTATCGTGTCTATCTTCTTACAGTAGCTTGCAACTCAAGGCAGAGTTACTATCAACTACCATGTACGATCATCTTTACCTATATAGACTTCCAAGAAATGTATACCAGAAATTAAATTCCCATTCTGCTATTCTGAAACTATATGTTTGGCTTATCATTTTCGTCGTGCCTGAAGAAAGCGTGCCTTTTTTAAGGGCCCAGGACTAGTTGCCTACTGACAACTGACAGCTCGTCTAGCCGGTACTTTCATGCTGCCTAGTATAGGTAAAATTATAAGCCTGTAAATGGAAATTGTACTAGCATGCTAACAACTTGGTTGTAGTATCCAACCAAATTAGCCACAAAAATGAAAAGCAGTTTAAACGCAAGTTTGTGGGTCCCATCCGAGGATTAAACTTGTGCTTTCGTCAAGCGAAAGAGCTTCCTTTCTTACTATGTGATCATGTTTAGATAGCGTTAGCATTATCAATTAATAGCATTAAGCCAAAAGTAGTAGTAGACAATATCGTGAGCTGTACAATGCAGTGGGCGAGAGGTCCTAACATCAGCTTTATTGTAATGTATGTAGCGAACGATGAAGGCTGCGTGTGGTTTGAAGGAGATCCATTCACTTGACACTTGCAACCACTGCTCAGTGCAGTCCTTGCATGTTCCAGGTAAGTTTAACAGCGGGGTGAAAGTGAATAAAGACGAGATGATGTTTCGAATTGCCACCTGAGGTGCATAAAATTAAGTGACTTCATTAATTTTAAATTAATTTGCAATTGATGGGATGCTTAAACTGAGTAGTACTCCGGAATTTCCTAATCCTCTTGTAAATTAAAATTACTAGCTGTCAAGAACTGTGTGCATGTGAAGCTGTAAAAGGATTAAATGTGAGAGGAAGAAATTGTATCTCTGTAAACCTCATATGATAAAAACGTTATCCACACTGAGGTTGCTGTTTAAAAAAAACTATTTACAGAACACTTTCAAACTCACTTCGTATTGTTCTGATTGTCAAAGGTAATGTGTATTGCTTACAGAAGCTTACTCGAAACGCAAGTACCTATTTACCTCCGTAGAGATACCTGTAGCTGTCGTACCCACATAGAGTTGTTGTTCGTACAGATGAAAAATGATGTGAAATATTACGCGGACATCAAGGGAGCAGTTTGAGTAGTTGTAATGTATCAAATAGTTGTACATGAGCACCTACCGTTCACTGTCCACATAGGGAAAAAAAATCTTATTTAGGTATTCATTATACTGTTTGTGGGCTACTTTCGTAACAAGAGCTTCATTATTGCAGGAACGAATACTTTTAACTCGCTATTCTTCTATTGTAGGTTTGAGAAGCAAATCTGTAGGGGAACATGCCATGACTATTTAATTGTCTAACTGGAGACACACATACAGACAAACTAGAATCACGTTGGCGATATTGTTATGCCAAGTGCTGCATTTTTAACTTGTGTTAGTAGGTCTGTACAGACGGATGTCTAAAGAAACTCAAGTCTCGTGGTTATTAAATGTAGAAAATTAATAATGCTGCCGCAAATACAATCGCAAATGCTAATAAATATATCATATGCGGAAAGGATTTTGAAAAAATATGAAATCGTTTGCATCATGAATCCCTCTGAGACTCTGAGATTAATGAAGTGTAACTTGAATAAAATGTTTACATCTTTCTCTCATATTCATCTTTTATGAGCGCACGATTTTCTTAGCTTTAATGATAGCTAGAGTACTTTAAAGGTATATCCTTACGTAATTGTACAGATGTCGAGCACATGTTTTGTCGGGCTGTGTGCGTACATACTATACATACTATGTTGTATCAGTATGTATGTACCTACATACGTAAGTATGGAACCAGGCTGATGCTCCAATAATAAATAAAAAAAAATATAATGCAAAGTAACTTTTTGTTTCTATTCAAATTCATGTACATTCTGTTTCTTGATACTCACATCTATTTTCTGATGGCAAAACATGTTTGTTTGGAACTGAAGTAGGTAACTGACTTTTTGCTCCTATTAATTTATCTTGCGGAGATTTGAAATTTTTTCCTCTGAGTCTGGCACTACAGAGTTAACGTACATACATACACAATGCAGTGCAGTGTAATGTTAGCTTGTACACTGTTATTTTTGCTCAATTCGGCGTCTGGGCAAGCTCCATCCGAATAATTTTACCTCCAGCTCCCCTCATCAATACCCCGAATTTCCCTGAATTCTCACATCCCCTTGACTCCATAATTCTGAATCGCCGCCGGTTTAAAACAGGATTACGCTTCTTCATGCTAAAAAAGTAGTACCATCTTATGTTAATAAAAGTACAAACAACAAATCACGGTTTTCGGTGTATTTCCCTAATTAGTGTAATACCTAGTAGATATTATGAAATGCATGAAGCAGCTAAGCTAGCTCAAAAGTTATAAATATTCATATGTTGCTCTTTTTATTTCACAAACCCGGATCAATATCAAAATAATAAAGAGCATATGCCCATAAATCATCGTAGACAATTGGACAGGTTGTAGCCAAACTGTATTTTAATATAATTTTGTAAAGTATTAAAGTTATATTTTAATGACAATTAATGGGACTAGTAGTACTGAGCAGTGTCTGTATACATATTTTCATTCTCCAAGTAGAGCAAAGATTTAAAAAACTCAGTTATTGTTATTTCATCATTGTTCTGTAATGTGATTAGCAATGCACAGGGGTATTGTAGCACTGTGTGACTACAATACAATGTAATGTGCAGCGTGAAACTGCTTATACTTTCCTTTTAAGTAATCCATTGTAATCCTGTCTTGCTCAGCGCTCCAAATACGACCAAGAAGAGGATGACTTCACAAAGTAAGTTAGTAGGTAGGTGAGCCCATCTGTATGCCTAAGTGTACGACGTGTGGAAAAGATGAAACTGTCACGAAGTAGCTTTTATTCGTATTTTATTTTTTTATTTCAAGTCATATAGTAGGTAATAACCCTAGTAACTTGGACTTTTCAACATTCAACGACTGCGATATGCGAGTGCCTGTCATGAGATATTATGAAATGTTGTTAGACAGTTTGCCTACATGCCTAGAGAGCTGTACATATAGCTACAGCTAGAGCAGTTACGCCTTGAAAACAGCAGTTGAGTTGCCACTTGCACTTAGCATGGTATGGAACATTGTGAATTCAGAATTGAATACTTTACTAATAAGTGTCACTGTCACATCATCTTCATCCTACCAGACTGTGAGATTCCGAGTTTCCTAAAGAGGAAATGCAGTCAGTGTGTAACTTTGTAGCTTCGTGTTCACGATCTTAGGAATATGAGTGGGAAGACTGACAAGTTGTGTAGATGATGACCACTTTAACATAAAACGAGACGGTTTCCAACACTTGTTCTGTATAGTTTTGTAGACGCGTTTTAGGTTCTGATTCTTTACTGCACCTGAACCCACAGCCTTTCTGAATCTAATATGTACATACCTACCTAGGAAGGTACCTACGTAAATGTAAAGGCTTTCATCGCTAAAATTGCTACAGGCATGCTTTCAGTTCTAAACTCCTGATATTGTTATTGTTGTTGATGCTCCTGAATGCATGCTGGGATTACATATTGGGATACGACTTTTTTGCAACTCTTAACTTGTCTGTCTTTGATGCATGAATAATTAATTAGCAGGTATTGGTAGTAGACACTTGCATGTATTATATAAGGTCGCTTGTTCAGCGTCAAGAAATGTCAGGGTTCCGGCAGTGGCTATTGGCTCAAATATATATTGATACTTTTGATTGACTCCTACTGTGCAAATACAATTCTAAATTGTAATAATAATTGTAGTCTGGAGTTGATACTTCCAACTTCGGAGACAAGCATGTAACATGAATGAAGAGTGTCTTGGTTCAGAGTGAGAGTGACATGTCAAGAGAAGAAGGCAGCAGTAGGAGGCTTTGGACGCTATTATGTTTTTTATTACAAGATTATGTCAGATCAGATGTCATTGCAGAAAGCCTATGTGTTACAATTAATGTCTGTCACAGTATCCTTCTAGATAGATGATCCAGCAGTAGTAATAGTAAAATGTGGAATACCTGTAAATTATAACAGATAGCGGCTGAATGGAAGAACTTGCAGCTATAAGTTCCTTATTTCTATTATTATTAAGTGCATCTGTCCGTAGTTTGGTAAACATTTGAGGTTCCTATTCGTTAAGGATATGGCTTGAACGCTTCACACATTTATTGCGGTCGCTGCGCGTGCCTTATGAATGAAATGTAAAATGCGTATGAATGACTTGAGTTGCATTGTCTCCACTGCTGTTGACAGTATCGTAAGTCTTACCTTTGGTTGATTTGATTTGGAGTATACTTTACTGTACTTGATACTTGACTGGATTTCTAGGTTGACGGGACACGTTAGTTACAATAGTACAGCTTGGTCGATTTGCCGGATGTCGGTACAAGATGTTTATTCGCGTAGCGGGCGAAAGAGGTTCCTGCTCCCTCTTTGCACAGCTTTTCTGCTCGAGAACTCATGTTGAGGTTTAGCGTTAACGATAAAGTCACTCACGACTTGAATGAGAATGTAATGATATTATGTTTTCCCTGCGTGTATCATCGCGCTCTCGTCGTCAGCTCATGTATAAATTGAATCGTAATTTATCAGAATAAAAGGATAGGTAGAAAGGCGTAGTTGATCACTCGTCGCAAGACTTATTGCCAACGTACCATGGAAGTACTGAATGCAGACAATGTAGTGGGGAAAAGTTTATAATGTTTACTGTTTTTTTTAACAAGGTTTTTAGCTCTACTAACCAGGCAGTGTCAGTATAGCTATTTGGATGTAGGTACATATGTGGAGTTGTATGCTTGTTGCGATCTCCACTTACGTAAGTCCTAACGATAAGTACTTACACTACCAACTTGGAGTGTGAAACCGGCAAGTTATAGCAAAACTAAAAAGTCTTAGTTTCCATCCAAAAGGCATAGTGTACCAGCCAACTATTTCTGCGTATGTATTGGTTTGAGTTAGTTGGATCGCATGGATTTGTTTATATCAAAGGGTTAAGGTATGGCTATGACTAGGAGCAAGTCTTGTTGACTTGTTTAACAGATAACTATGTATCGAAATCCACAAAAGGCAACTTGGCTACGTTTTGGCTAAAGATGAGTGTGTCTTAATGGTTTTCAAATAAATATTTTTACAGACTGCGAGGATTGCCACATACTGATATTTGTATGCCTTTATTTGCGATGCTACATAGCTTTGATCAGAACAGTGAGTAACAATATTGAAGTTTAGAACCACTTTTACACAAGCTGAACTTTTACTTTAGCGTTGATGTCATGGCTTGTGGGATGTGTACAGTTTTTAAAAGTTCAAAGTTTTAAAAATTGGTAAGAATGTACATACATGTGTATGCCGATTCGTGTATGTAGGTACCTACCTATACACCTCTGTACACATGTTTAGAATAATTCATTGCATTTCATTGAAGCAGTCTATTGGAATGATGAGACTTACGTAATATGACGAATGAGGGTGGAGTACTTGATAATTTTTATTTTCTTCATAACTTCATTTACACTTATTGATTATAACTCATGAAAAAATACCGTGAGGGACACCATAACGTTACACACGGGAATGGAACAAGAATTCAGCTGTCTTCGTTCAGTTACTGTACTCCAATGAGTCAGAGTTGTGAATGGTGAAGGAAATCACAACCAGTTTAATCAACACAACACAACAGGTATGTACATAACTAGCAAGTAGATTTTGTGGTTGAATCTTGCTGATCTTTATGTAAGTCGCCGAAATTGGACGCGTCTATGTGGAGATCTATAACACGGCTTTATTATTATACATAGGTAGGTACCTACATATATGTTGTGTCTATGTTTTATACTGTGAAAATGGTTAAAGAATGATGTTTCCATTTTCGTCGTCTGCGTGTTAATTTGCTGTTATTTATTCCTGTTAGTGGGAATGTAAAACAATGGCTTGTGTGAACAGTATTTGGTGATCATACTCATTTGGTAGCTGATGAAGGAAGTCGGATGGTAGGATTATGCAATTTATTGTTGTATCGTCTACAGCTCAGCATCTATAAATTTAATTGGATTATAACTTGTAATAACCAAAATGTAATATAGGTACTTATATGTACTGTGGTAATTATAAATATATGAGTACATAAATTTGTATATGAGGATTTAGATTGAATTATTTAAAAGGATAAAGGAATCAATTAGTTTCCTGGATACATCATTCAAGTGTCGTACTTTGTGTTTGGTGTTTTCTAATGATTACGTACTTGTCTTGATTACATGCGGAGATCATGGTTATGTTCGCAGCTAGACTAAACATATAACGACGAGACGAGTTCTGCACTGCAGTGCAGGAGGATGAATGCTCTTTGGCTGTTGAAGATGTGTAGGTGTGAGTGAAATAATTTCTGCTCGCTCCATTTACGTTAACATTTACGGCGTGTTGTGCATGGCTGTTCTTACAACATTTTCGCTTTTCTACATTAAATCACAATCAGGATTGTGTGTTTGTGTGATTGGGACTGGAGCTCGAGCATTCACCATTTACTAAAGTATCCAAGAAGAAATTAGTTCCAATTACTTAAACATGAGTGTTTACTGGAAATAATGGCCATTATTCTGACTGGTTAGTAACTTTGGGCATGATTTAGAGATTTCGTGAGGATTTAGCTAAACACAAAACACACTGCATTCAATTTTTTTTTCTTTTCGCTTTACTTTTTTTATATGTAGACCTCTCTCCTTCGTTTGTGTAAATGTAAATTGAATTCAAAATCTTAGAATTTAAGGACCTATTCAGAGTGTACTGTTGCTTGTGTGTTGTGTATAAAGCATACATTTCTGTGCTCCCAGTCAGAGTCAATACCTCGATATGTCACGATCAACTTGTTTTTGGTCCTCTAGCTCTGTGGTGATTTTTTTCTCGAGATAATGTTGTAATTCAAAACAGGGATTTATTTCTAGTACTAAGTTTATCTTGTAGGTTTTTGTAAAAATCTAAGGCAACCTAGATTACATGTGCCAACTAGCACATTCATCTCTATGAAAATAAGGAAAAGAGAAAGATTGTAAAGCTCAATCTCCAAAAATATGTGTTTTGTTTTGTGGGTTGTAGTGGAAGCTTGGCCTATGTGCTCTACGGGGAATGGGAATATAATCGTACCGTGTCTTTCTAAATTTTGTTGGTGTGGATGTGATGTACTTTATTAATTTGTCCAATATTACTTGGTGTATTTAATTATGCTTTTAGTCTTTTCAAATAGGAGGTCAGAGAAACTATTTCATATAATGTATTGGATAGTGTTAGTTTGAAAATGAAAATATCAGTTGACAATTACTACTCTTGATGCCTTCCCACCGAATACCGCGTTAGTAAAGTTTGAATTGAATTGGATAGTTTTTGGGTTTCTCATTACACGGTCCTAGCTTTTCTTGAGTTATAAAAATATCCAGCCATGGAGTAGTCTGAAATCTGTATTGACTTACCCAATGCAGTATAAGTAGTTCCGAGGCAGCTCTGTGTGCAAATGTAACACAAAAGTATGTATGTATCTAGTACCTATAGTTAATTACATTATTTTTATTTTACTTCAACCTCCTGCGGCCCGACAAAATGAAATAAACAAAAATTTGACGTGGCTCAGACTCACTTTAAACATTTTGTAGTCATTGGTAATGAATTTCTTGAAGTAATACGTAGATAGTTTCACAGAATTTCACTTTGGGATTAGGAAGCCAGATCGGTAATGTGTACCATATGGGGCTCTGGTCAGCGTAAAGGAGGATTTTGAAAATAAGGAAAATGGGTTTGTGAGGGAGAGAGAGAGAAAGAGAGGCGTGGTATGGAGTATACGTAGCTCCAGCGTTATATGTGTAATCATGACAAAAAGTGACTGATAGCTGTTGACGGCATGACGGGTTTCTATTTAATCATGAACTGATGTGCAGGAGATGGTCGGCTTAAGACAAGGGACTTGTTTTCGGGAAGGAAGGAAGGAAGGAAGAATAGATGGATGGTTATAAAAAGTTGGGCTCAGAAGAGCCCTGTCTGTCGGTATGTATGCATGTGTGATAGTTGGAGGACGGAGTCATTGATTATCGTTCTAGATTCTTTTATGTAAAATATGTGAGTAAGTAAGAGTGAATTATAAGATTGTGTATAAGGACGGAGTGGGTCTGATGAGTCTGAAGAGTGCGTTAAAATTCTGAAGGTTTTTCTCTCTGGATGTATCTGTGAGTCGTGTAGTTTGTTGACTGTTGGATGCGGGCATGTCTCAGAAGAGCAGTAAGGGCTCTACAAACTCTTCTTTCGTCTCAGGATTGTGAGTCTGAGAGGCAGTCAGTGGTATTTTAGATTTTTGGGGGGTTCTACCTCTATCCTCTGTATTCCTGTATCCTGTTTCTCTGTATTGTGAGTTGTTGGTTCGTTTCGTTCATCTGCTGGGAAACTGATGTGAGGATCAGTATGCGCTTTTCCTTTCCTTCCACTTTCACATCCAGCTTCATACACACAGAGACACACACACACACACACAAACACACACATCCACTCTGCACCCATTGTGCGCTAGACCTCAACTTATTTACCTCTCTGTCATGCCTTCTTGATCTGGGCGCTCGTTCATTAACAGCGTACTTGTGCTAGTGTGTAGGATCGAAGGATTGTAGGGACGCAATTCCAGATTTATGGTGGTCAAGTCTAGTGGCGGTGAGTGTCTTTGCCTTTACGGCTGGCGTCAGAGTAGCCCAGTCAACCACGGTCAATAGTATTACAGCGTATGGGGAAACACATTGGGCTTCACAGAACGCTCCCGCAACTTTATTTTGATTCGGATTCCTCACGCAAGAAATTCTGGGATCGTGCGAGCTGTAGAATCAAAGTTAAAAAAGAAAACATCTTGACAAGTGTTGTAAATCATTCGTGACGGTTTTCTGTATTAAAGCCATCTCATTCCTTACTACCTAATATTCCAAAGTCTGTAAATTTGAATCTCTACAAGTTCAAAAGTATAAAAGTAGGTATATTTGTCGAGTGTTATCTTTGCTGGAAGCTAAAGACCCTATGGTTGGTGTTTTGTTCGTTAAGTTGAGAAGAAAAGTGCTGCTGAATTAATTTTCACTGTCTGGTTCTGGTCCCTTCAATCGTCATTGAAAAATTCCGAAAATTTTATATTTGATTGAAAGATACCACTTGAGTTCATTCTCCTGTTATTAGTTAATATTGTTTCTAATTTTTACACGGAGAATAAGTGTTTACAATATTGATCAACATCAGAATGGATCGTACAATGTATGGAAAAGTGGAACCGGGAAGTTATCAGCCATACCGTTGTGCTCGGAAGCAGTTACCTTCGCCCGGATGTAAGTATATTTATTTTTAAAATGGGTTGTGTTACTTGCATCAGACAGAACGTAGACAGCAGTCAAGCATTACTAGCTGGTTGGTATTATTATTTAATAAGAAAATAAAAAAATCCCGCACAATTTATATAGAAGCCATGAAGCTAGGATTTAAAATCACAACGTATCATTAGTACCAATGAGTGGCAATGAGCAACACATTTTGTAAATAGTGAGAATTGTTGTATCTACTTGCGGGGATTAAATTAGAATATACAGAACTAATGATAAGGCTAAATGGCATAAAAAATGGGATGTGCTACAGGATATTCCAGCAACTCAGTCGATTGTCGTTCTATTGTATTGTACAAGTTTTCTTTTGATACGTAACTGTAAGGAAAATACCTGGTAAAAAAACAGGGTGCGTATTTAAAAAACTGAGTTTTAGGTTATGATGTGACACGTTGATATTCAAAAACTCCGTCATGTGCTTCTCACACTAACACGAATTTTACACACCCAAAAACCGTGATGAGGACAGAGACAAGTCTTGCATTGTGTATTTTGGTCCAAAAAATTTGTAAGATGAAAGTATGTAAGATTGTTCGTCATGGACCTTATCATTAGCTAAGATTTGGATACCTTGCCTGTCTTGTGTACTCTGCCTGTCAGTAGAACATTAAATGAAGGGTTGTGATGACGTGAAGTGATGTATTTTTTTTCTCGGCTCACTGCAAATCGACTGATGATAGCTACAGAGAAGATGAATGTCAGGAAATGAGGTGCCTTGCCTGGCTCTAACTTGAGTTTACTTGTATCTGCATATAAATATACAAATATCGGAATATCACTAACTAATCGTTTAGAAGCTCAGAAAGCCATCGCACATCGTTGTCATATCATGAGAATTTTAATGTCTAGTCCACCACACTCATAAATCCACCAAGTTACATGCTTCCATCGTTAGAAACTTAAAGACTAAATGAAGTTTTCTTGAATTTGTTGTGTATACTTGAAGCACAACTCATTCGTTTTGCCGTGTCTCTCTTTTCTCCATCTCTCTCTGCCGGTTGTTTCATGGAAGGGCTCGGCTTAAGTTTCAAAGATTGATAGGTATTTATCATGTCATGTGATTAATTATGTTATGCGAGGAAAAGGTGTGGGGTACTCTTAACTAACCTTTAATTTCTGTTTGTACAGACTCATATGCATAAAGAAAACCGTACGTACTTTGGAAATTATTTATCGTTTAGTCCTCGCCAGTCTCAACAGGCTCATCACTAATATCTGTTTATTTGTTTTTCTCTGTAATTTATAAGTTTATAGATTCTTCCAAAAAATAATATTCCATTCCAAATGGGCTCTTCGCACATTATGCAAATATATGGTGCGTAAATAAGCAGGCATGTAGGGAAAAGTGCGTTAATTTTTTGACATCCGTGGTGCACCCATGTTCTTACTAGTAAAGTACTTACATTCACGCTTGATTGTGCAGAATATGGCAGTTATGAAAGCCATGGCTGTATCATTGATAGGGTTCTCACTAGTTGGCCTGTCTGTCTCTGCACAGGATTTTTGTATGCAGACTAAATTGAGATGCGCATTCAGAATAATTATGATTGAATTTGCCTTTTGCTTTTTTCGAAAGGATTACCATGTCAGGTACGTCTGTCTCTCCACAGATGTATATATGCTGCGTGGAACTACATCTATGAAAGTGTCTATATATTGGATTCCCATGTGGGAGATAAAAAACGTTTATTGATTAGGACAAAAACTGTCGTGACTGCGTAAAAGATGTTTTACCTATACCAAGAACAATAATGCTATAAATATAGAGGGGAGTGAGGCTTTTATGAGATTATAAGATACTCTATGTTGTATTACCAAGTGGGGCTGTGATTTCATGGGCTAAACTTTTTTGTGCTCGGTTTCCTTATTTGACTACTCCGGTTTAAGAAAACATGTGCTTGAGAGTGTGTGTGCTGAGCATGTACGGCTGTGTAGTAGGTAGGCTAGCTGGTGGAGGAAGAAAGGCTCGTTGGTTGGATGGATGGTTGGATTTTGCTTCTTCTCCAAGGGTTTATTATCATGGGAAAATCTTCCACGTGCTTCCTTCTCTGCCCTCAACAACCCTTGTATGCGGATTTGAATGATGCCGAGGGAAGGGAAAGAGATTCAATGGACTTGTATGTATGTATATGGTAGTTGTGTTAGCCTGTCATCTACCTCTTGAGACTTGTGAATCCTGCGTTGTTCCTAGTTTGTTCTAATGGTTGTGACATGCCTGAGACGGTATTCTGCATTATCATTCATTATCTCAAGATACTCCATTTTCCCTCTCATAATGGGCATGTTTTGTACCCGCTAATATTCCTTTCTATAATCATAATGTGCTCGTCTGTCTGTGTAGGTGATGACGGGATGGGAGAGGACTGTAGCTGTGGATGGAATGTAACTTATCTCAATAGACAGAACATTGTTGTTAGTCTTTGGTAGAGCTCAAAGGACTCGTTGTTGTTACTTTGTGTTCACTTTAAATAATACAGGGGAGAGGAAGACATATGCTTGAAGTCGACTTGGAGGAAAGAGTGTGTCATGCCAGTCACTATCAAATGCCAATGAAATAAAGGAAATGTGTTCCAACCATTTTTGTCACTTATTATTGACTGAAACACTTATTCTTTGAAGATCTACTCAATTTATTGCAAGGAATGAAGAGACAAAGCCTCATTCCTGTGTCTACACAGTAGTACTGAAGTCATATGTACCTCGGTACATACATATTTTCTTTCTTCCATAGTTTGACATGACCGTTTTTGTGTAATAGCGAATGACAGTTTAAATAACTCACTTCCCTCTACACTTAACAACTAATGTCCTGGGTGTAAACGTAGCTGGTACTTATAATAATTCAGTGATTGGAATGAAACCTTTTGCCTTCTGTCTGTACGTAACTGGATAAAGGGAATCCACAGCGTTCGGAGCACAGTGGGTTTAAATCGTGACAGGAGGAAAACCAGTTAGTACCAGTTCTTTCAGAGGTAGGCAGGAACTTAAAAAATTTCAGTGAGAGCCAAAAACAGAAATTACTAGTAAACTTTACTGAAATAGAATTTTTTTAAAGAAGCTTTAAATTGTAAGGAGCATAATATTGTTATCTTGTTACTGTAATCATTGTCTGTTTCGTCACATCTGACGCGATACAGTTACCTTCTTTTAATAAAGGCGATGAAATTTACGATTCACGATACTCATTTGCTTCCTTGCTATTTTAAGGGCTTGTGGTCCTATTGAAGGGGAACGTGTGTGGTTTTTAGGAGTATCGGATGACTCCTGCATTCGATCTGTAAAGATATGTAGAATGATTTGTTTCAGGATGCAGTAATGTGTGAATTATGGGTTCTTAGGGGAAAAGTGTGATTCCAGCCCTTGAAAACATTCCTTGTCTTTTGTCCTGAGCACAGAACATGCAGTGGTATTCGAGTTAATTTGATGGTAGCGGATAAGACGTGAAGCCTATTCATATCTGTCCATCCAGGTGTCTGTCAAAATTACGAGATTTGAAGAGCTGTGGATTTGATTTTAATTGGAAAGTGAGTGGGTCGATCGAAGGTTATATGTTATATTAGTAGGTAGATTCAAATGTATGTAGGTAGATTATAATTACTTCCATAACTGACGTATGTTTGATTGCTTTTTGGTGCAAGGAACTTTGTGCTCTTTTCGAGTTTAATCCGCTGCTGCGGAAAGAACATTCAAATCAGTTACATTTTTTTTTATTTGGACATTTTTTTGTTCCTACAAAAGTAAAGCTGGGTTTTCAATTCAGTGCACTAAATATTTTACAATTTTAGTAGCGTTGCTCTGTTACGCCACTTACGATCGGGGCGAGTACCTTTTTATGTAAAAGTAAGCAGGCAGGTAGGTGCTTCAAATTAGTTCAAAATGTTCAATTCACTACAACCTTAAGGTCAACAAAATGAATATTAATTTTGAACGTAGTCAGTGAAGTGTATTGATTGACTTCCATTCGTTGCGTGTGCAAACATAAATCGACGAAACAGAAACCGTGCAGTCGTGTTTGAGTGCGATTACTGCCATGGCTTCAGGCTTAGTCGGTATTGTTGAAATGAGGGTGGCTAGGGTTTGATAATTTGTTGTGGCCAGCATTTTTCGTAAACATAGGGGTGGTGAAATAGATATTGAGCTGTACTTTCTTAAGGCTTACAAAAAATGAATTCGTACGAACGTTGAAAAACAAAGCACTTTTTGGCATTGACTGTAGTGTAGTATTTTGAAAAATTAATGGAGTGAGAAAGGTCTAGTACAGCTTACGGGAATTACATTACTTTAACCCCTAGTTAGCAGTTTACGAAATGACCGGCACGTTACTAAATAATACTGTGGAATGATGAATCGCTGCATTCCCTTTTTACTGGCGACGAATTTCCACGTGGCGAATATACATATAGCAAACTGTGAGTAGATTCTCAAGGAGATTGTCTTTACCGCTACATTTTCAGCTCCACATCGAAACCCGTGTCGAGGAACGCGCCTGTGTATATTTACACACAATTTTTTCGGGGTGGTTTTGATTTATATTGGGTTTGGAAGGCGAAAAGAAAGAAGAAGGATGATCGCATCCCATTACGATTTGTAGACTTACCAGTTTGTACTTATGCGTTTGTTTTGGTTACATTTGTATTGGGTGCAAAAGTAAATATAGAGGGCTCGTGGTAAGATGCAAAGGGAGGGAAAGGCGAGGTGAAGTGAAGTACTGTTGGAAACTGGAAAAAGCATGCTTTAGAAACATTGGAGCTTCAAGGCACCCAATAGAACTGAAGAGGTTCATTGAAGTTTAGGGAAATGTCTAGTAATTCCAGGGTTTATGTCTTTGGTTTGGTGGAGCTGCATTACCTATATTAACTATTAAATACAGGAAGAAGGTACTACCTATATATTATGTTCACTTTGAGCGTCACGCACTGCATAATTCTTTTTACATATTGGGATCTACAGCCACTTCACAGATCCTGGTTCATACATTCGTTCATTCTGGAGGGGTTTTAGGGAAACCAGGGATAGTTCATATCATAACATACGTCGACTCGAATCATATCCGACGGAAAATGTATGAATACGCATAGGGAAATAAACTACCTACAAAAAAACCTTGTCTGTGTGGAGGCGATAAGGGTAAGGAGTAGTGGTAGGTATGTACTTGGGTGTCGTTATGCCTAGTTATACGAAGGAAGGATTGGAGTTGTAAAATCGAATTAACCTTTCTGCAATTTGAATTCTAAAAATAACGGATTGGATCCTTCCTGCTTAAGTACAGGATATAGTTAGCTGGTGTAGACTCCTTAGGCGTATAAGCCATTCAAGTTCATTTTTTTCTGCAAAGACTGACTTGCTCTTTTCAAATACACTGAAGAATTCGACAGTCAAAAGTATCGGCAATAAGTTGTTCGTTAAGTAATTTGTGTGCTTTAATAGCATTTTATGTGTATTTACGTATATGTTCCTCATATAGAAGAGACCTCTAGTCTTGCGTTGGCTGAGGAGTTGGTGGTGCTGCTGCTGCTGCTGCATTTTCCTTTAATTTATACTGCAGACAGAAGAAACTTCTGTTTTTGAAGATATTTTTGCCAGCGAAGGTCCCGCTTGTAGCCCTATGCACCACTACTGACTATACGCTATGCGTAGCTGCAAATATCTCCTTTCCAAGTGTCTACGTATGTATTCGAACCTGCGGCTTCCAATGCACTCATGGCATTCACCACACATCTGATGAAGATGAGTTGGTTCTTTTAGTGCCTGGGAAAGTAGTAGTAGTAAAATCCTAGGATGAGCTACATAACGGTTCGGGAATACTTATTGGTAAAGTGACTCCTCGTGGCTACTGTATCATTTATATTCACTCAAGTCGGAAGTCCTGTTATCTTGTAAGGAATGTCAATAGCAGAGTTTCTCTGTGGGGGTTTCTGTCGGTTTCACTTGAAATGGTGTCTTATTGTCAGTCAAATACAAGTTTTCAAAAAATATTGATAGTGTTGTATAGGTGTCCTAAAATAACTGTCTGGGACGTATCTACAGATGCACGTTGAAAGTTTGTTTACTTCAAGGGTAATATATTTGGTTAGGAAACATACAGCATAGCAAAGTATGAAAGTGCTAATTGCATGCTAATGATTCGTACAATATATTTGTGTTATGTTATGTTATACAGAAATTGAGATGTTATTTACAATGGTAGAGTGGATTCTCGTTTTCTAGTATTAAGGAAGTGAGAAAATTGTTCTTGGCTCGTTAAAGTGGTGGAAAGTAGGGATCAGATTAATGATGCTGGTTGGAATACGAAATAATAAAAAGGAGAATCAACAGGGTTACATCCATTTTGATATGTACCTATGTTGTATAACTTTGTGAATTTGTCTTGCTTTAATAAAAAAATAAAATGTTGCAGAGCTTCCTTGAGCTGTGTAGGTGTACACTTGTCACTACCCATTCGATAAGTTTTTTGAAGCCACCCACTTGGAAGTTTCTTCCGCTTCTAGACGATGTCATGTACCTACTATAACTATACGATTGTTTTTTTAATAGTTTGGATCTAGTTGGGACTATACAGCTTTCTTGATTTAACCTGTGTGTGCCTTCCTTCGTGCGTAGGCAATTTTACTGACTACACATAGTGCATATACATACGTACGTCTGTACTAGTATGGTTGCCTAAATAGTACTTTTTTTTAAGCATTTGTTTCTTTCGAAACCATTCAATGATTCTTATGTTGTGGTTGATATTTTCCTTTAGCTCGAAAGTCTCAACGGTTAAAAAAATTAAGTCAACTAAATTGTATTAAGGCGAACTCAAGTCAACGATGACATGAGATTTTGCTCTTGCTTTTATATGATGGTCCCATCATGTTTAAAAATAGACTTAATCTTTTCTGTTCGTACAAAGTTACGTAAGAGATGATCAAGACTGATGTCTCCTGAGGAGAGGATGTAGTTGTTGTATTTCTAGTGGAGTGCAGGGCGGATAAGCCCATGTTATTCTCTAAGACGTATACCTACGCACGTTGCACCACCACCACCACCGTCTGTTGTTCCATCCGGCCTGGGTTCGTCCAAGGAAATTGAATTCCTTGGAAATTCAAGTCCCGCATTACCCAGTCTTAGTGCCCCAGGGGGTTACTTTTAGAAGATCCTGGGCACATCAAACTGGCACTGGCGGGCAAGCATTTCATAAGCCCCTTCTTTTACGGGTTATTTCTACGATGGATGTATAGGCTCTGAGGTTAGAGTACGGATGCGGGAATTTCTCCAGTCTAATTATGAAGCATACAGTAGTTACATGGGTACCTATAGCCATGCTTCCAGTGTGCATGGCATTGAATATGCGGAACCGGATTGGGCGCAGTCCTTGACTTGACAATCTCGACGGTGCTATAGGATAAAAAATGTTTTGAAATCATGAGCAAACTTCCTTCCGCTTCGTCCCGTCTTAATAAGTGAAAGGGAAAACATGTGAGAATGTAGTTCATTCAAAGTTGAAGCTACATCTGGCACCTACAGCCTCTCAGACATGCCTCAAGTCCCTCTTCATAGAAATTTGCATTAAGTAATGCTTTTATTAACCTAATTAAAACTAAAGAGAGCGTGATTGTCATCTTGACAATTACTCTCTAACGGATTACTTACACTTGCACAGGGGAGTGGATTGTATCGGTTTCATAATACTTCTTAGAATATGAAATTAATTATATAATATCGTTACCTTTAGTATGGGGAAACGATTTGCATGGTCCTTCGGGTGTACCCGCGTTTGCATTTGTCCTGTCACTTCCCGAATGGATAGGTTGTCACCTTGGTTAACGTGAAAGTCAAGCATTTGCTGATGCGAATAGTTTGTAATCATTCCGGTTCAGTGCATTTGATACTGTTTCTTCTGCCTAGGACGGATCCTATACATAGTATGCACGTAATTAGTCATTAATATGTTGTATGGAGTATATGATTTGGTTCTACTGAAGTACCTAGGTACATTCCTACGTACAAAACTTAATGTTAAAATAAATGTGCGTAATTTATACCGTTAACCCAGCGATACGATCGTCGTATCTTCTGGAGAGGGAAAGAGCGATGCGGACAAGTAAGTCACTGTCACTAGTAATCATAACTAGGGAGGATTGGAGAACTACTGAAATTCTATGCTACAAATGTGTGTTTTTTCCAAGTAAGCTTTTGTCCTATGTTAACATCTTACTTCTGTGTTGTTTCTTATTAGGTTTCACTTGCAAATCTTTTCACGTTGACTTTTTATGTGCGTTTTTTTGCGGAGCTCAGCATATCTTGTGTTTGGACGACTGTGGGCTTGGAGTGATATTTAGGAAGGATTTGTTCTTAATGAAGTTGACGCTTTTACTCCTATCTGCTGAGCGAGCTAATGGTATGCGGTTTAGGCATAGTTTTGTCGACACTTAGTTTTTCTCGTATTGGAAGATGTATGGCGTACCACCACTACTGACGTACCTATCTATTCATGTAACGTCAGCCTCGAACTGCCAGGGAAAGCTGTAGTAGCACAGGATGTTTGGTGGTGGTGGTGGCATTGAGATGGGTGTGGGTGCCCGGGATTTGTAAATGCTCAATGCCCATTATAAACTTCATTCTGATTCCAGGGATATCGTGGTGGAGACCAAGGTTTTTAGGAGGCAGAAATTGAAAGTGAGGCATCTCGATTTTGTTGGGGCGGCAAGGATAGTAAATTAAGTTCAGGGCTCATAATCGGGGATAACTGCAGTATTCGTTATAAAGTTGCCTGTATATTTAAGGAGATCAATCTAACACGGAGAAATTATTTATACCGATAGCGCTTTTGCTAGGTTATGGAAGAACCCTTACCACTAATCAGGGCTGAAAAGCTTTATGCCGCTTTCCGGGATAGCTGTAAAGGATGAAAAATAAAAAGCCAAAGAATGGGAATGAGAGCAGTCGTAACCTTCAGTCGATGAGCAGTTGGTATTGGTAGGGAGGGCGATGAAGAGACTACACAGAAGTTCCGCTCTGATTGTTGTGCCGCCATGTATGTGTACATGATCCTGAGCCGATTATTCGACACGGGCATCCATTGGTATACTAGGGACATTTGGTGTGCGGGAGTTGAACTAGTCGTCTTGTAAATGGCATTTTGGAATACTGGCTACGATGGGTTGGTCTACCCTGACACTTAACATTCACGTTTATCGTCGTTTTACAATTTACCATTGTAAATGTCCTTCTACCTCCGTCAGAATTTTTCATAAGATAAATTACCCGGTAAAACCGTTTTGCTCATTCTTTAAACACTCTTTTCCATGGAATGCACGGCAACGGCAGCTCAGTCTCACATCACATGCATATATTAGGGACACGAGCACAGTGTGGTGCTTTAGCACTTTTCCCCAAATCCTATTGTAAAGTTTAGTAGACGCTTGGAGACGCTAACTGCCTTTTGGTGGTATATTGAGAAAGATTAGAGTCCCGTAAAGTAAGCCGAGAAGAAGTGTGGGCACTGATACAGCTATTCAGTGCAGACAGAAGCACAGTCGACAAATGAACTGTAGAGACGTACACGTAATGCCTTTCGGCTCGTTCGTTCCTGCAAGATTTCTTTCAGCCTCATTTAATATCTTTTGGGTTCGGATGAAGCAAAAGTAAAGTTGTTCATAGCGCATCCATTTACTGGTTGATTATCATGAGAAGGTTGCATGAGGAGTTGAAGTTGAGGAGTTGATCTGCATTGCAGAATGTGCTCAAATGTCTAAATGGAATGCATCTATTTCAAATATTTGTATTCGAACGGGTTGTAGTGCTCAGCAGTTAAATCACACACAGTATAATTATATGTGATGAAAATAGTAAACGTAATGTTCTCGACACGTATATCTTATGGCACGGATGTCTGGAAAATATAGATAGTGTGTGTCGTTTCAGTGAAACTAAAACAAAATATGAGCCAAGGTAGAACGTGAAGCGAGGCATACGGCGTGCATTTCTATTTTATGGGAGAAAGCAAGTTTAGGAAAATAAATTTTAGAATATGAATTAGATCTTTGGGTGTACTGATGATTTCGAGGATTCACACATTTGTACTCGGTGGAACAAGCAAATGAACCAAATACGTGCTTTGCGTAATCATCTGAGACATAGAACATGCCTAAGTATTAAAGAAAGAGTTTTAGTGGCATCAACATAACAGGGAAGGAGGAATTTAGCATTTGTTCATCTTCTGATGGATCAAGTCAAAACGAAGGATTCGGTGACCGAATCGCACAACGAAAATCGCGTATCGTGTACGGACAAATCGTGTGAGAAAAATGCGTGGACGTAAAAAACGCTGTGGGGATGAAATCGCGTTAGAACAATGTAGTGTGGGAATTCATAAGAAATAAAAAGCTTGCTGCTTTTTTGGGGAAGTGGCGGTGGTCCTTAAAAGGGTCGTTGATTAATCATTAAAAACACAAATAAGAAAACCTTTTTAAATTTTGAAAATTCGACCCCCGCCCAAAAAAACTTTGCAAAGGGGGGGAGGGAATACATGTTATGGGAATTTCCGAATTACTCCTAACTAGTAAATCTTCGGTTTTATTTAAATGTCGACAATAGAAGGCTCCAGGGCGCTTTTTTTGAATTTTGAAAAACAAGTCAAAGTTCTGAAAAATTTCAAAAAGTTTATTTTATTATTTATTTTAGTAGAGCAATTGTATGAATAGTACAAGTTTACAGGATGTTTCCACTACGATTTCATCCCAACACTATTTTATCCCTGCACGCATTTTTACAGGCAATTTTGGATACGCGATCCGGTCTCGTTACCAATGTGAAGACCATACCGCCTTGCCTTCCACTAATAACCTCTATATTCTACTGCATTAAGTATCCATACTATTAGTATAATTACTACGAGCAATACACGCAGTTTTTAAAAAGTGCATATATGTAGTGGACCTCAAGCCTGTTAGATCAGAGTTGCTGTGGCCTTGGGCACACGATTAGCGTACCCTGTCTAAGCTAGAGATTCTTCCAGTGTCAGGGCACAAGTTTCAAGAGGCAGTTTGCCGTAGTCTCCTACACTACATAGTCTCTTCCTCTATTTGATTAAAAATTTTAAAATGCAAAGGTCAATTTAAGCAGGTGTTATTCTATTTTGTATCCTTAAGTTAGTCTTCAAGTCATGAAAAATGAGAAAAATCGTGAACTTCTTATAGTACGTAAATAGCTACATAGTAGGATTAAACTTTAAGTTAATGGGAGATATAAAATGCAACAAAATCGAAAGGAACTAAACCTTTTCTAATTATTCCTTGCTCATCTTTAAATAGGTATTGCTACTAAAAATAGAAAAGACCAACGATTATTGTAGATTAGCCTGGGTCACATGTCCGTATTTATGCAGAAGATTCGTTGGAAACCTGATCAAAGGTAGAACCTTCAATAATATCTACTGATTGATCACTTGGAGACACCGCACGATCTGGCCCACACCAGATACATAGCTGGACTACAACACAAGCGGCCCACGGCATAAACTGTAAAGCATCTGTGGGTCTAGTAAAGTACATATAATGTGAAGGTCCAGGTCTGCACTAACGCTATAGCGGGTCTTTCTCTTTCTTGCCGTCACGGAACGTATGTGCCTAGGTACATATTGGAATTTCCTCTCATTATAGCATCGAATTATTCATTCCTTAAAATGGTTCCATTCATATTGCGCTCACATCTTGAGCTGTGTCTGTCTATGACAGCTCTGTGGATTAAGATTAGGATGTTAGTGTTTAGAATTGACGTTGAAGTAT
This sequence comes from Dicyrtoma fusca, assembly GCA_034695205.1. NCBI lineage: Eukaryota > Metazoa > Arthropoda > Collembola > Symphypleona > Dicyrtomidae > Dicyrtoma > Dicyrtoma fusca. The sequence continues at coordinate 7,790 of JAQFZC010000352.1, read as the reverse complement.
CGAATCACTTTTACACATGATTGGATGTGTGAGAGTTGGGATAAGAAATGCCCATTAGCATTGACACATAAATCAAGCAAAATGTTACGAATCTGAATAATAAATATAGTCCCAGTGATATCATGAAATTGGTTGTCTCTTTAAATGATAATTTACTAATTTTTCTCACTTTAGCTACAGTGCAGTGTTTCCTACAAAGTATGGCACACGAACGAGACAGGAAAAGTGGCGGGTTGAGATTACAATTTTGCTCTTATTTTCTGTACGTAGAAAGGGAACGTAGCATTTTCGTCGTTTCTTTTTACATCGGTCATCTATAATGTCAGGGTGTGCATCATTTGAGCGTAATCGTTTTTGATGTAAACGGTCTAGTACTACATAATTTAAATATAATTAAAGAGTAGGAGTATAAAAACGACCTATAGTGTTTATCGATCCGATCCTGCTCAGATCTTTCTGTATTATTTAGCAAAGGTCAGGACTAAAAATCAAAGTGGTGGTGTAGGACAGGACGGTCATTTACATAGTTATACTGCGTATTCATATCCATCATTGTATACATTTCTGAGTTTCTACTCTGTAGTTTATGATCGATCGTAAATTCTGATTTTTTTTTTATTATTTTGACTGATGGCCTGTTTTGGTTTTATTTGACGGTTTGTTGATTACGACCTTGAGGTTGAATTGAATTCATTGGGCTCAATCAGCGCTCACTTAGCAAATAAATTGTTGACCAGACCATCCTCATTCGTACCCTTGTTAAATATCTCGTTAAAAGTCAGTTTGTTTGTCTGCTCTCAAGCATAGTTCTGATGTCCGCCTTTAGGCTTTTTTCTCGTCTCCTGCTTACCTATGCAATTTTCTTTGCTAAGGATTTAGTTACACGCTCAAGAAAAAACCATCAATAAGCCAGATTAAAATAAGATCAGATAGGGAATGGTTCGTACATACATTTTGTATTTTGTACATAAGTATTGGTATTTTAATTCTTCGTTCCCACCTACACGCTCGTTTTCCCCCAATTCCTTTTGGCTTTTTCGAGTGCAGACTCATAAAAACAATAACTTTGTGAGCCTACCTGTGTGTACATACATTATTTTTTACGGCTTACATAATTCAGTTCAGGAATACTAAACTAAGGTCATTAAATTGCCCTTTTCTCTCCTTACAGTACAGAATAGATTGGGGTAATATGCTAATCGTGCGTAGGTACATAAGTACACAGGGTTTTTATTTCTAGTTGTTTTTTCTTTACATATTTTTCGATCAAGTTTTTGTTTTGTTGATTTCGTCTATCAGTCACTTTTTAGCAGACATTGTTTTTACTTCTTTATCTTGTAATCTTTAAATGATTTGGACCGGATGCGTTATTTTGGCTCTGATGTCTGTTAGCTGATGTCATATTTAAATATGATTGGGATGAATTTGCTTCCAAACCGTTAGCGTTACTTGTATTTGGATTTGCCAAGTTCAGCTGCAGCATAGTGTAAAAGGAGCATTGCGAAAACTATGCCGCTATCTGTTATCCAAACTGATAATCACAACTCAGAAGCTACAGATAGGTGATGATCTGACTTATCAGAGAGATTTCGTTTCCATCCGAGTTACAGCCATCATTAAACATTATTGACTATTAATTTGGCTCGCCTTTGTACTTGTACATACTTGAAATATGTATTGAATTTCTAATGAACACTTTCATGAATATCTATTTTTAGTTTTAATTTCGTCGCTGTATACTGCTAACGTAAGTGTACATCTTTCATGGGAGTAAGTATGTTGGTACAGCACACTAGTTACTGTCTGTCATTAATTTTTTAATTTTCTCTGTTAAATCCTGAAACAAATGGGGTCAGAATAAGTCTCTGCCACGAGGAAATTAAATAAAGTTAGGTACCTATATTGTGATATTGATTAAATGTGCACTCTGGTAAATGAAGTTACGTTTGTACCTAGGTACATGAATAGAGAGATTGCTATAACGTGGATATACAACGTATGTATAAATTTATCACTGAATCCCTCTCATGTCAACTTTTATTCATTAAACTATCAATTCTTTGGAATTGGTTCTGTTGGTGAACAACAAAAATATAAGTAAAAATATAGGTAGTGCAGCTCATCCTTCAAGAAATGAGTTCATTGCTTGACAGTTTAGTTGGAATATAAGATTCACGTAGGTACGTTAAGTTCCTGACAGGGTGTAGGTGGTATCAGAAAAATAGTAATTTGAAATCGAAAAAACGAAACGATGCCTACTAATTAAATATATTGTACTAGTCTTGACGAATGATGACAGGGTGTTCATTTAATAGCTTCAAAATAAATTAAATAAATGCACTTACAACAAGCACATTTTAATTTTAGAACTTTCACGTCAAAATTCATTATTTTCACGTTCCACCCACGACCACTGCACTGACTGTCAATCTAGCTTTGTTCCCCATTCTTCCAACAGGCAGCTGTGACAGACACTTTCGAAGATAAAATTCTGCTTAATTTATTCTTGACTTACTTATTGCTAAATGCAAGTATAATATTTATTTTTGTTGCAGTGACCATTATTGCAGTTTACATCGTCTTTTGATTCATTTAATGGACGGTTTGAAGCCGTAAAGTAAACTGCGAAGAGGAGTCTGACCTCTGCATGTGTTTTTATCTGTGGTAGTAGTTTCATTCGGAATTAATTTTTATTTTGCAACTTGCGTAAAAAAGGGCTCTCCTCGGCGCTCTAAATAGCCAGCATTAAAAATGTTTAAATTTAATCAGAGATTTGGTGCGGCACTCTGACTGTAAAAAGTTAAAGGAAGAGACGGAAAAAATGAAGCTGTTTGTTTTGCAAGATTCCAGGTGGTGTGTGAGTCTGTTTTTCCATCTTCCCAACTGTTTACATTACCGTCGTTCTTGGGACTGTCTAGATCGCAGTTAAATATTTTTGGCAGTGTGAGGGCTAAACGCCCAAGTCACGTCACATAAGTACATGTACTTGTTTGTAGTAGGTACATAGTTTGTACATCTATGTAGGTAACTGTAGAAGTTATAAGAGAAGATCTCCGTAAGAAATACAAATTAGGGATGACTCGTGTACGAGTAGGTACATACATACGAATAGAGTCGATCATTTGAATTTAAATACAGTGATGCAGATTCTGCTTTAGCAGAAGAGACACATACATATATACCTAGGTATGCACTTACATCATTTTGGTAGTTTGTTGCTTACTAAGTAAAGAAAACTCAGAACGATCCAACTCAAGGATGTCAGTATTTTTTTCTACTTTACGTTTTAAATTTTCGAGAAATCAGCTTGCATCTACGAAAGTGAATTTGCATCTCATTCTGACTTTGGAATTCTAATGGTGGTTTGCGTATACCTATGTATAGTACTGCAGACTGCAGAGGGATGAAGACAAAGTAGAAAAAAATTGTTTTCAGAAAACATGTGCTTCTCCCAGAATGGTTTTGTCATTTCCATAGTTAATCCAAAGCGCAAGAGAACCACACATGTGTGTTTACATTTTGGGCATGGAAGGGCACAAGGGACAACATGTTGTCAATGATTATTTTCATTATGTTTTAACTTGGCTGAGGGCGATACAGAGCGGAGCGGAGAGCATAGGCCGAGCACATGTCTGCCCTGGTGTATAACGTCCTGTTTTTCATGCTTCTGGTTGATGTTACTCCCTGTACAGTATGTACATCTAGTCATTATTATTTGCATTGCATTTTAGCTATTCTGATCTTGACAGTGTCCGTATATCTGGATCGTAAATTTACGCAAACAAAAAAAAACACTAATCTGAAAAAAGGACCTTGTCTTGTCCTATCTTGATTTTGCCAGCCTGATTTCATGGAGTTCCTAATGTGTGCCATCCCATCATACATCATAGCTATTTTAGATCGCACCAAATAGATACAATCACTTCCACTTGGACTTTGGTGTAGGTGAAATTCATTAAAGCTCATGTTTGCGTATCTGTAGCATTTTGGCTAATTTACTGCATATTGCAGTGCCCTCAATGGGCGATAACTCATGTAGGTATGTTTAGAGACGTTTTACACGAAAAAAAAGGGGGATAAAAAGTGTGTGTGAGAGAGACAGAAAGAGAGAGAGAGAGAGAGAGATGGAATATTTGTGGGAAGGAACTTGCTTTGGTGAACTTGCTGAATCCATTAGAGCAATGAAAATAAGGTGCTTCCCTTGGTTTGGAATTGGTTCGGAGTTCTCTGTGGTCTCTGTGGAGGGGAGAGCTTCTTCTTGAATGTGATTTATGTTCATTGAGGCTGAGCTAAATCTCACCTCGAAGTGATAGCCTCTGCTCTTTGTCTCATTATTACAATCACCAGTGCATCGCCGTCTCTTAGGAGGACACTGCAGGCAGGGATGGAAAAAGCCACAAAAGTATTCATTACATATATATTTCAGTGCTGTAGGACGTCTCTCCTGTTGGATCGTTAGATCTGCCGTAATAGTTGAGATATTATAAAGTTGAGATGTACCTACTTATTTTGCTGAACTAATTATATATATAAAATCCCATTAAATGGTAGAAAAATTGTGTTTCTTCCTTTTGGCTATCTGTATCGAGAGGCAGTATTACTCTGTTAGTATCTACTTGTACGTCTTTAAGATTTACAGATGGTTAGTACCTACGTATCTAGATAGCGTATAATCATAATGGGACGCGGTTATAACCTGGAAGCTCAGTCATTATTTGGAAATTATACACTTACAGGAATAATGTATTTCTCTCAAATCTCAAATTTAAATTCAAGGTTACCACTCAGTACAGCTACTACAAAAATAATTATGTGTGCTGGACTTTTGTATAAATGCTCCCGTCCCATAATGGCATCGCTTCGGTGCTGTACTGCTACAGAGACGGTCATAGCATATAATCTATTCAAAAATGACGTACTGGGGTACATAATGGGGAGTGCACTGCAGGATATTATTAATAAATTCCATGCATAGTTATTCCAAAGGATTATGAGGTTGCTTTTGTGCAGTATTAAAGTATGATTGAGGCTAATCCTCATTTGAACGGCGGTAGTTCCTATCTGACGCGAGTTAAAGCGCTAAAAAGTGTGTTACCTACAGACATAGTGAGCGTCTACATGAAAGATGATCTCAACTGTGAAATGGTATTTGCATAATTTATTAATCGTTTGTTTCTGCTCCGCAAGTGCAGAGTGTATCTAGCACTATTTGAACAGTCCAAAGTGTTTGCATGAGAAATGAATGGATGGGTATGACGTCTCATAACGTCAAGCAATTGTCCTATTAGTGATATTTGTTTTCCCGATTTATCTCTGCTCAGTTTATCTAAATCCATCGATCAGTGTTAGATTAGAAGTTACGTAATTGCCAGGGTCACATTAATATTATGAGGTTCAGTGACTACGTACCTACCTATATCTAACTCTACTCTGTAGCAGTGCAATCTGCACCACCGGGAGAAGCTTGAAATGACGTATATAACTAGGTATGTACTTGGAGTCTCTCGTCACATTTTAATGGGAGAGAGATAATAATATTCTGTATAAGGTATGGGAATAATATGAAGTATTTTTTTTTGGTGATTGCTCAGAGTTTATCGTTCGTTTAATGAAAACCAAATGTTCTAAGGAAGGAGGAGGAGGAGGAGAGGAGACTCAAAGTTGGAAGTTAAAAGGCAGAGGATATTAGAGGAAAATGAGATAGGGATAGGACAGAGTTTTATTATTTATGTGTGTGTCTAAAGAGAATAAATTGTAGATTTTTATTATAGAGATGGGGAAGGGGCACATTGAAGCGCATTTAACTTGAGGAAGAAAGTAAAAAAAAAAAAGTACGTTCCGTGTGTAGCTCATACACACTTGTCCCTCTCATCTGCCCATAGCTCATTTACTTACCTAAGTGTTTCCCAGTGTTTTAGAAGGACTAACCTTGATCTATCTTTGGGTGTTTCGAGTCGGATATGGTTACTCTGTGTAGTTTTGTTGATCTCGGGGTGCTGCTGCGTTAGTCGTCATTGCATGGACGATAGTTGGCTCTGTTGTGTGGAAACTTACGTGAGCATGGTGTTCGAGTGAGATAGAAAAAGATAGAGCGGCCTTAACATATGGGAGAAATGAAGTGGCAATATTTTACTTCCGAAGTATAAGTACAAGCCAGGATGCTAGTTTTGCCTCATCTTTCGGTTCCTCTGGCTCCTGACGGCGACCGTGTCGTGGAGAGTGTAGACTGAAACTGAGCTGACTTTTTTTTAGTACAGCCGCTGTATACATTACACACACATATATCTCCATCGCACATGAGATTTGGCCTCTACGAGTGACTTTACCAGATCCAGTATATAGACTCCTCAATGTAAACATGCTGACGAATATGTAAATGTAAATAGTTGTTCCCTGTGCATAATATGGAACATTTCCTCGTCGGCTATTTGGCTGGTGTTCAATTCAAGTTGCAGTGGAAGTAGTAACTATAGAGACACGGGGCAAACTGAGTTGATATTGAATGGTATGTGCTATGTGCTAGAAGAATCCGCAATGCAACGACTCCAGCCACTCTCCGTGGCAGTTGAGTGAATCATCTTTCCGAAGAAGACAAGTATTTTCACTAGCAAGCACAAATTATTTTTTCTGTAATAATAATCTCTCTTTGACTAAGTTATTGATTGACCTGCCAAATTTAAAAGTCAAAGAACCTTACTTACTCCATGTACCGCCGCACCGCAACCAGTCACTAACTCCTTAGGTGGCTTCACATTATAATATTGCAACTGATTGATTAAGTCATCCAACAAAGTCCTTCTGTTCTGTGCCAATCCTATTAAAATTTATTGATGCCGTCATTGCGAAAGGACTTGAAGGATTTTTGCGCAGTGTCTGTGTACTTTTGACTCTGACCAGAGCTACCTCCAAATAATTATTGTGACTAAATATTGACTTGGAGTCAGAGCAAAAAGAGAATAAGAAGAAGAAGAAGAAGGGAAAATCGAAAAAGAACAAGTCAAATCGTAATAATGACGGTGTCTGTGACGGCTCGTGACTCAAGTCCAAATCTCAGTCGACCAGCCAGTCGACAAAAACAGGAAGAATTCGAAGGATATTTAAGTAAGACAGACTTTTAAGTATCTACGAGTTCATCTGCCGAGTATTCCTTCGTCCTTCTCTGCAGTCTCTGTCTCTCTCTCGTATTTCTCATTGTATGAGTCGACGACTGAATTCTTGTGAAGAAAAAGTGACTCAAAGAAAAAAAAACATAGGCCCCCGCATTATACCTTATTGATAGTATCGTATAATCTTTTTTCATGATACATTTATATTCTTTATGTATTTCTCTTGTAGCGAAGCTACCACTGTTGAATTTGTGCTCATTAAATTGAGTTAGGGGACATCGATGGATAGAATCATTGGTACGGAGGATAGTGAGTGAGTACAATATATTTGAAAGGATGTATACATGTGTGTGCAGACGGAATGAGAATTCAATGAATTGCAGGGCTGAGTATAGACCAGCATGTGGTAGACATATACATACGGGGAAGGTATATGTATAGTAGTTGTAGAAATACAAATAAATTGAAAGGAAGAATGAACAAGAGAAAGGGAGTTACAAGTGCGTGTGTGCGTATAGAGTATAGACGTGTGTGGACGGAGGGCTGTCTGACTGACATATCGTTACTGTAAATGCAAAGTGGCCGTTCTCCGAATTCTACTAAAAGTAAAGTGGCCGATCTCCAGTTCACACTAAATGCAAAGTGGCCGATCTCCATTTTTTCGATTTAACACTATACATGGAG
>JAQFZC010000351.1:0-55971 GCA_034695205.1 Dicyrtoma fusca | reverse complement strand
GGTATAAAGTTGAATGTTAGGAGTTACGTCAAAATTATACTAAGGGAAGGGCAACGATATGCTGATGGACTTGCGTCAGAATGCTGTTAAGCAGGGAATCTTCCACAGACCTACGCCATAATGCTTCTTAACCAACGATATGCAATTTAGGTAAGGGTTACTTTAGAGAAGTACCAAACATTATCATGTTTTCCAGTAATGAAACTATACGTGTGGTAACTATCATTACATGGGCATAAGAAGAACCTAGGTAGTTAAAATAAACAGGGTAACAATATTTTTGTTTTTAATATTAATCTATCGTTGAAATTATGGAGAGAGTGACCTCCTCATTTATAGATTCAGGCGACTGAAATTTTTTCCGAAAATTCTCAAAAAATTCCGTGATTGTTCCCCTTGCTCCAACAAATAAACCAATGAGTTCAACTGTGTCCAAAGTTTATTCCTTGAGATTTAATTGGATGCAGGCTTCTTCTCCTTTCAACCTCAGCTGTTTGGTCATCTCCTATTTCAATTCTCACTGTGGGGTCCAGGATATAACCCTCTCCAGAGCCCTTGCGAAAACAGATTTTGTCAACTCTTTTGCGAGAGGGCTCACAGGGAACTTCTTCGTGCACATTCCAACCGACTATCCTTAAACTATCAGCTATAATTAACGGAACGACGTCATGTCCTCTAGTAAAATCTAACATCCTTCAAGACAAGATTGCAGATAACATGAACACTAATAATAATTACGATTGTCAAATATACAATTTTTTTAAACGTGCTACATTATTCTATTTAACTTGTTAAATGCCTGCTTATTTTCAGATATTCCGTGTATTATTTGTTGTTATACAAGTAAGGATGAAAAATACTTTAGAAGAAGTTTGAGAAGAAGTTTTTGCTTTGAGGATTTTAAAAACAATTGAATTAAATCTGAGGGCTTATTTTTAATGTTGAAATTACTTGATCTAAAGGTTGTAATTGAATTCAAACCAACTTCCAAACAACTGCAATAATGTCGCTATACTTTTTACAGTTAAAAACAGCTGCTTGCAGAAGTACGCAATGCGAAAGAGATGATATACATTCAATAATTGCAATTAGATGGATTACTTGATGTAGATGGATACATGAAATCTTGGCAAGTTGTCGATTTCTGCATGTACAACTTCAACTTGATTGGTTTAGGGTACCTACAACTATGTATATCCCCTTTCCAGTACTGATTGTATCTGGAAAAATTAACAGAATTTCTTGCAGTTTTGTTCTACAATTTTTGCTGAAGGTAAAGATTAAAATTGTGTCTTTCTACGGGATTTATTCGGGTGAGTACGGTCAATTTATTTACATATTTAGTTACCAAGATGCGAAATGGTGAGTGGTCAAGTCCTATCCATTTGTTAAAAGTGTTTTGTATTAAAAATTGGAAATCCGCCACTTTGCATGCAAGGAAGATTTTTTTTGGTGACCGGCTAATTAACATTTTTACTATAAAGAAACGTGCGAGATCTCTTCAGTAACTAACACTAGCGAAATGGATTTTAGGATAGTTTTACAAGTAACGATTACTAAGTTTTAACAACATCTTAGAGGGGGAAGGGAGGATTTTTGTATACTAAACTAATTATTTCATGTTTATTTCGACAGAAAACGATGAGCTTGAATGCTATGGAAAGGAACAAAATTCGTATAAGTATCTTCAGATCAGGTATGAGAATCAGCCCTAAGCTTCAATTTCCATTAAATAATAATTAAACGCAATATGTAAATATGATCATCTAATCTGTCAATCTCATATCATATTATACCAGTGACTTGTTTTGCATAGTCGGCGTCTCCTTTTCACTTCAGTCACTGATTTGCCCCATCTTACTTTCTGCGTTGGTAACTGTCTATTATGTATTTATGTTAATATGTACACTAATACTGCAGAAAACGAGGATTATAGACTGGTCAAAACGGGCAACATATGGATTTGCAGTTGAACTTTATGATGGGGGATCTACACTGGTGTGACACTAGACCCCAAAAATTGAATGAACTTGTGACTGGGACTGGCACTGGCCGCACTAACTTCAAGACTGCGAAGCAAATCAATCAGACGTAATGCTGTCATTTGTGTCAAGAAAATAAGTCCAGAATCAAGAATCGACAGAGAATCAAAAGTAAGTTGATATTTTTAAAAAAGCATACAACTGTTTTAAAATTAAGGAGAGGCATTATCACATCTTCCGCATAAAAACTTATATGAATTATTATGCAAATACTTTAGTAGTAGTAATAATTAATAGTAATTAGTAAAAACGTGGAGCGCTATTCAAACCATTTATGTAATTATTGACTTAAAGAAAATCATTCGTCTTGTTTTGCATGTAAGTTGCCCAATAAATGTGATGAATGGCTAAAAGCCGTACAATTCAGTACCGACAAAGAATTTCACGCAGACGTTGTGAGAGTCATCTGCTTGATAAGATTCAAACGTAAAGGAGAGCGAGGCTTTCTACCTTCAAGAACAAGGATTTAAAAACCGCTTTAAAGTATCCATTTGTTAAATTAGTTATATGGTAATTGTAATTAAGTAAAATTATACAGACAAAAATCAAGTCGATGTAAAGAGGATAAATAAATGTGACTCACAAACTAAATATTAAACAAAGGACTTTGACTCGTAGTTAATTAAAAGTAAACCAAGTGTTTCTTAAAAAGTATCGTACAACCCGAAATTGAAGCGATTGATAAAATACTTTCCTGTGCTTTCATAATTTTGAACGCTCATTTTCAGGAAGTGTTTTTGTCTAGTATGCGCTCAACATAATATTGCCCTCATTAAATTATTATTTGCATTTAATTAATAATTACACGCCCGAGACAATTAACTTATAGAATTATTAAATTGCTTACATAAACAACAGTCATTTTTATAATGTGTTTTCAAAAATTATGTATTTATTCTTTAGTAAACAAGCCATGATTTTAATGTAGTATTTATTTTAAGAAATATACAGCATTTTTAATTATGTTTATGTTGTGCTGTTGTTAAGTCCAGTCTAGGCAACCTGTAAGTATAATATGTATGTATAAAGCTGATTTGTCATTATTCTCATTAAGCTTAAGTTTACCGGAGGCTTTAATAGCTACCTATAACTACTATTTTTCACAAAAATGTGAAAAAAATTGCAAGTGCATACCTGTAGGTAAACAAAGTAATTTACTACATGGATAAGAATTTTATGTACACAATATGTAGATCATTCCAAGAGAAGACAATTAATAGCGAATTATGCAGAAGGGACATATCGTCGGTTAAGAAGCAAAATGATGCACAGCCACTTTTTACTAAAAGCAAAGTGATGCATATCCAAAAACTCTTAAAAGCAAAATGATGCATATCCATGCCCGTACTTGTGGATGTGCATCATTTTGCTTTTAAGAGTTTTTGGATAAGCATCTTTTTGCTTTTAGCAAAAAGTGGATGTGCAGCATTTTGCTTCTTAACCGACGATATATTGTTGTCGCTTCACAGGTCACTTTAAAGGTCCGCCAGCCAGATAATCTGACATTTTGTTGCAATATGTATTATAATTATAATTATGGATTTCAAAAGCAATATAGTATCAGAAAATGCACCTGTGACCATACCAAACTACCCTTAACTTACCCAAACTGTGACCGACGGCACCGACTTCTAATCTACGTAGAGCATTTGCTTCTACAAGCACAACATTGTTTGGCAAAGTAAAAACGTGTGATTAAGCTACCTTCGTCGGTTAAGAAGCAAAATGATGCACATCTACTTTTGACTAAAAGCAAAGTGATGCACATCCACTTTTGACTAAAAGCAAAGTGATGCATATCCAAAAACTCTTAAGAGCAAAATGATGCACATCCATGCGTGTACTTGTGGATGTGCATCACTTTGCTTTTAGTCAAAAGTGGATTGCATCATTTTGCTTCTTAACCGACGCTTTGTTGCTTGTTTTACGAATTTGTGCAAAAGTCTTCTTAGGGAGCACGGCCTCTTCATAGTCTCTACTCTACGTACTGTTTAACGCTGTTGTATTAGTGTCACGTGGCCTCTTCCGTTGGTTTCTCCAGTGCCTATCGTTTACTCGCCTACTCCCATGGTACGGTTAGTAAGGTACGAGGTTTAATTTATTATCTTTAACAAATAGAAAAGTACTTTGCAGATGACACGAGTAACCAGTTTAAACTTTCAATCTGAAAGTGTTACAAGTCAACTAATAGGGATTGTACTTGGCAATTTTCAAGATTTCTCAACATACTACAAACATCAAATTTTTGAATGGTACTTGATATATGTAATTTGTATAATTGTTAATACAATTATCTCGATTGCTCTAATAGGTTAACCTTTTCGACAAGGCAAACGAAAAGTTGTGCTACAGAAATAGAACACTAGTATATAGTTAAGTTGCATATTTCTTTTAATGGAAAAGGATAGCATTAATCGTCAAATTTGACACAATTAATATCATAACCAAAAATGATTCTCGTTTCACTTCAAAAATATAGCTTACATTTACAATCATTGGCCTTAAAGCTTTTATCTCACGACGTCCTATACGTTGAGTTGAACTCCCTGTTCCAGAAGAGCTTATATAGTGTATCTTGGTCTGACCATGATCGAAGAAATTTGGAGGACCAATGATATATGTTTCCCATCATATTACAATAAATAACTTCTTGCATCATTCCAAAGTAAATTTTCATGGGGAAAATAACGAATAAAATAGAGTGAAAAGATTTATAAAGCATAACAGTCCCGTATAAGCCTAACGAATGATCAGAAATAGCAAAACAAAACAAAAGAGGCAAAGCAAACTCGGAGAAAATTTCAGAAAACTTTGTATTGAGAACCTGAAGTCCCTTGTAAATCCGAAGTGCTTCTTGTTTACTAATATTTTGAATACAACCAAAATTGCTCTGCTGTCCTTTTGCAGCAAATTGAAGCCAGAACGTTGAACTGTCTGAATGAATTAAAACTGTAATTATATAAAATACTCCACTCCAGGCGTTAGAAATCAAGCGAGTATATTCTAGAAAATAATAAAAAATAATTGTTGTCCATGTCTGATACTGTTTTGGGATGAAATGGTAAAGGTAGCGGTGTTCTTCCGGGCGAATAATAAAAAATCCAGCAAACGGAAGTAGGATGAAAGGTAAACCGTACGTCCAGTTTAGAACGAACAACTCCAGTAGCTTGTTCCTCTTTGTTTTATTTCTTTTGAAGTACGTTCCTGGAAAAACATGAGCAATCTTTGTATGACCCTACCTAAAATGACATGCCGTGTAAAATATTAATTTAAAAAACGATGTAGCTTACTTACCTTCAAGCGCTGAATTAAACTGGTAGAAGTGATTCACAAAGCTGGTAACCTGGTGTCGGAAAAATACCATATTCAAAGTTAAGGCATAAAACGTGCAGGCTAATATTGTGAACATGCCGTCAATTGTTATTCTAACCACATCCCGAGCTTGTACAGCTTCCACGACACTAAATAACAAATTAATTTGTGCAATCAAATGCCACGTAACATTCAGTGCCCACAAAAACCATTTTAGTTTTCGTTTTTGGGAAACTAGACAATCGTTCTGCGTATCCCAGTAGAACGGGACTGCATTGATTGCACCTCCGAGCTTGTAGAATTTTTGAAGTGTTCTCAGAGTAAGTGGGCTAAGCATTGCAATATTTGCTGTAAATTTTGGGATTTTAAACTGAAATATGTTATTGTCGATCGTTTTCTACGGCTTAGGGAGACGGTAGCAGTTTGCTCAAACACTTTTATTTGTTTTAATCAAATCAAAAACAAATTCTTTTCTGGCTGATGAAAGAACGTAGCTAGCTCAGGTCGGTGCTGCACACAAGCAGGAAGTCCGAAAAACGCAAGAGTAACTTATGTATGTAGATACACATCTGGTTGGAAATGGAATACTACATTTCTCTATTTAGGTTCGTTGGTATTTAAGGGTTTACACCAGTTTCACTTATAATAATTAGTCTAACAGTATTGCACAGTAAATATGTAAGTTTATTTACTCTCACAGTGAAAATTGTGCATAATTGCTACGTATTAAGTATTATACATGGAGGTTCCGGTATATTTAGCATAAAATTACCGCTGCTGATAAACTCCCGCGGTTGGGATAACTAATCCATAAAAGGATAATTTTTATAATTTTATAATTGAGGCTATTAAATGCTAACCCGGCGCACCGACTAATACACAGTTGCTTAATTACCTAATACCACAACATATAAATACAAAATGGTCATGGCTCGTTCGGAACTTGTAAACTTAACAGAACAAAGAAGTACGCCCTTCCATCGTTTCGGCCACGTTGAGGCTAGACCGGTGTGGACAGTTCGTAGTAATATTATGATAGCGAAAAGTCCAAACAAGTAAACAAGCAACTATAACATCCCTATTTACAATGTATTGTTAAAACTTAACCAATTTGGAGAACTAGAGTTGACTGAAGGAGCAATAATACTAATTTGTACATTATACCAAAGGGACCAGTCTGGAACACATCATGCATAAAGTGAATCTATTTATCATACCGATGCGTTCAGGGTGGGAAATTAATACATATGTACAGCGTGTATCAATGAAAAATACTACATACAGTGCCAGTTACACGCATACAACAACCTAGTTCCAGAACAACATTTGTTGAGGTCCTTTCTCTTCTAAACACCCGTTTTCAAAATAGGTATGTACTTTTTAAAAGGCAAAAATGCCAGAGAGTAGTAAATGACAAAATTAGCTAACGTTGGCCCAATTAGACCAAGAATAATTGTGGTCAACACTTGTAATGCTGCATATTCCAGAATTCCAGCAGTAATGTTTTTTGGGGGTATTGTTACGGGATAGGTCATATCTTTGGTTATTACTTATCAATTTTATTGAAACTTCTGGTGTGTAAATTATCTTCTGTTACACTACTTAGGTAATGAAGTTGGGGGAATTAAAATTGATCCGTACGGGTTCCAAAGTTATTGCACCGTGCAACTCTTTCATTGTAACACGCTGCAAAGTAACGTTAGCTTTAAAGGGTTTCTTTTCCTTTTAGCATTGACTCGTTGTGACATTAGATCCGTACTGAACATGACTGTGTTATCGTGTAAATAACTAGTGTTGTATGGCCAGAGCCAAGTCGACAGAATTAAATAAATTAGGCATTAGTATTTCTATCGTCTCTCTTAATTATCCGTTATTAGAAAATTGTTATTTATGTTGTTCATATATGGCTATCTTAAATTTCTCGAAACGTGTAAGCAATTGACTTAATACGTTTTATATTCAATTTTGTAATCGAACAGTAGATTGCCGAAGCACTACAGCCTGGTTTTTCGATCCTTTACGAAGGATCAAGGTAACCCGGAAATAATGCCTTTTATTAGTGCAGAAACTGCAGAAATATGTTTTTAAGTAACCACATTAATGCTTTATTATGTAATGCCGTATTTTATCCTGAAAATGCTTTATAATGCTTTATTTTGCTACAAAAACGCATTATTATGCTTTTTTACAAGCCCAAAATGCTTTATTATTATTATTATTTTTGGAATTATTCTCTCGAGTTTTCGATGTTATTTTAATTTCTGCATGGTTTAAAATTTATATTTTAGTAACAAGTACATAAAATGAGAACAAGAGTTAGCTATCGAATCTGGTGACTTAACCGTTTACAGGAGAAAAGTTGTTTAACAATGCACCGGCGTTGAACGTTCGGTACACGCACGGGGCTTTCCATTAATTATAGTGTTGACTATATACCTGTTTACTCTTTGTAAATATTTATTATTATTTTAAGCGCTAACCGAGTTTGGATTGTTTTTAAAAAAGAATTGTTTAATGCTGGTAAAACTCTATTTAATGCTTTATTACATATGCTTTTTAGCCTTTCAAAATGCTTTTAATGCTTAAAAAACATTTTTTGGTGGGCTTTTTCGATTAAGTAGGAGGACTGAGCTCTAATACACTAGAAGCCCACTATTTTTGTCTTAATAATGCTCTTAATGATTTTGGGTTAGGTCTGTACCTTAAACCTTACTCATGGTCATGGTATGAAATACTAACGAATTGTAAAACTGTGTCACTGTGAGGTTGTAGCTTGTATCCAAGAGCAAAATGCAATGGCCAAAGAACAACTTGATGAGATGAATAAATATGTAGCTACCTAGTTCCATACACACATAACGCAGCATTAAGATGCCTTCATAAATATGTACTTATCAGAAACGCATCAGAAATGGATGCACTTTTTGACCTGGCATGCTAATGATGGGTTCCAGTCTTCAAAATCTTTTCAAAATCCAAATGACATTTGGTCGAATGTAGATGCTTAATTCCTCGCTATTAAATTAGTTACTCTATCCCTCAGGGATCGTATCAATTTCTGTAAAATCTACTAATCTCTTAGTAAATGACATGACACCCAGGTAACTCTACTACGGTTATAATAATATAATAATAATAGTTCCATGACAGTGACTCTCTTCGAAGAAATGACGGGAGACTTGCCATCGTGTAGGTTACAAATACCACACCATCTGTGTTTACAGCGTTTAGCCTTAAACTTCTTACAGCCATCCAACTCTCCACTTGTCACTAGCCAGCATAGGAAGACGGTAGTGGTGTGAGAGTTTGGGAAGCACGGAAGATCCTCTTCGGCCTGCTGTACTGTATCTTGCGTGAGCCTCCCTGTACTCTGTGTTCTGTACGCTCTTCCCATTTCTGCAGTATTTCCTTTGGCTTTGGACTTTTGGAGCATGTTGGAGTCTTGGAGTGTGGAGGTGCAGGGACGATCATATTATGTATGTAGTAGAGATGTAGTTGGGAATAAACTTTTCCGATTTTGGTTGGATTTGGATTGAGTATTATTATTACATGAGCTGATCTTGCCTCTTCGCATCTTCTCATCTCAACCTCTCACGTCAGACTGGAGAGGAGACTTTTGTACGTCTTCTGGGCTGCTAGCGACTCGAAAAAAAAAATATCCAAACACCCAGACCCAGACCCACCATCCTTCCTTCCTATATTATACACCAACTACATTTATTATAGCTTTAGTTCTACTACTGTCATTATTATTACAGAAGATTATGCGTCCAGCTATGTAGAGATGTAAGGATTAATAATACGCTGACTTGATCTCTGGACGAAAAATAAATGGTGAGAAATCAAATCAAAGCAAAGGTTGACCAAGTACTAGTACGTCTCTTCTATACTTGCTAATATCATCATCTATTTCTATTATTTCTATTATTGTGATCAAATTCTAGGGAAGTAGCCGTCTGTCTAATACTAAAGATGCACTACTCCTACTGCCGCAAGTTCTGTCTCTGTGCTCGGCTCGGCGAACGGAGTAAAAAAGGAAAGTCTTCTTCTTCTTTGTGAGTGTGTGTGCTGTGGGGAAGTGGTGGAGTTGTCAGTCATCAGTGACGGTGGTGGTTGGAGTTTTGGAAGTGTCATAAATTAACTACAATAATAATAATAATAATAACAAATAAAAAATATTATGAAGCTAGTAAGACGTCCTTAGCATTAGCACTAGGGCTCACTCATTTGCCATTTGCCTGATTGATTTTTATGTAGTAATAAAAGTTGAAGTTGAGAGTACTTACTTGTGCATCTATATATCCTATAAACTATAATAGATTTATCATCATCACAATGCGTTGCTACATGCAACATGGATTTGAATGGAGTCGCCGTCAATCATAAGTTCCTTTCAATCCTCCTTGAATATGCAGCTATACTATTCCTGAATGAATCCTTCAAGAGGCTACACTTTAAAGACTGCTAGCTAATTAAATCGTAAGTCGTGTAAACATTTAAATGTTAAAGGAGTAAAGTTTTGCTAGATCTACTATTGTTAATTGTACTAATTGTAAATCCGAAATACTCACAACTCATCGAGAGAATCGCATCGGTAATTCGATTGACAATTGACGATGGGACAGAAAAACGAAGTGAAGTTAAGTATGTAGTTGTTGTGGGTAACTTTACAACTTTGGGGCCTGGTTCGACTACCGCACTCAACATTAACATTAGCATTAAGTTGGCTCGCACTGAATCTTCAATCTTCAAAACTGACTGTCGGTTCTTTCTGTCTACCTGCCGACGTTTGACGTTGGATTGGAATATTGTTGGAACAATCCGGAAAGGTTGAAGGTTATGTGCACGAGAAATTATATAAAAATCCCCGTACGTGCTCGGATTTAACTTGACGTTGTGGTAACCAAATTATTACAATTACAATATACAATCAACAATTCATCCAAGGTTCCAAGGACGTGAGATTTCCAAATTGTTTTGTCATTTGTACTGCTCACCTACAACTTGCCGATGAACTTTAAGTGGGACTACTGTAGTGATCGTATTATATGTGATAAGTTGACAGTCTGACAAAAGTATTTTTTTTCTTTGACTTTCAATAATCTATGATCGAAGGCAATATCCATTTTGTAAACTCAGACTGAGGTGACCCAGGAAGTCATGTTGTGAGTCAGCCCGAAATTCCATAGTTCCATATTAAATGTGGCTTGCTCTGTTCCGGGTGTGAAAATTAATTGGAGTGCAAAGTGTGGCCTTCGTTGCAGGACAGTCAACAGTTGACAGTGGTGAAAAGTATGCAAGAAGTTAACGGCGAAAATTAAAGGTAATTTAGAGTATTTAGATAGCTGGCTAATTATTTTATTATTCTATGTTCTACTCCCTAGCCTACATATGTCATTAATTCATGAATGATAGATTACATTGCATTCAACATTTCTGGGTTTTATAATTTGATTTGTATAGATTTGTCAAAAATAATAAATAACAAGCTTCCTGTTGACTGTTGGAGAGTTTCGGAGAGTTTGAAGGAAGGTACTGCCTCCAGTAATGGATGACGGTAAGTATGTGTGGGGTTCAGACCGGGATATTAATGAAAAGACACAATTTGTTGGGTTTATTTTAGCATTTACTTAAAATTGTTGAATAATGTAATTGACATGAAATCCAACATATCCAGGGATGGCACATTGGTTGTAATACGACTGGATAGTACCACCACTCATATTAGTTCACCTGGAAGATTCAGTCATGGAGAAAATTGAAATTGAGGAGGAAGAAGCTCGTGAACCTATTCCAGGGGAGTATGGCCATCCGATTCCCCGGGAGATAATGTTTAGGGAGCTTGGATTTACGGAGCCCTACTCTAGATTTTCCGTAGGAAGGCGAGTCGTATCCTCAACTTTGGCAACCAAAGCGGTGCATACTCTGTGTACAAAAGAGACTGTGAATAGAAGGGTACGGTTTTTCGAAAATTACCTAGTTACCTTACATTCAATTTTAATGTAGAATTTTTGAAGGTAGACTTATAAGGTTTGTGTGTTGTTCACATTTGTATCGGTGCATAACGTATTACATGTAATATGTTAATTGGTATATTAACAGAAATTTAAACTGCCAGCTGGAGCTCGAACGACCTTTCATATGGCTTTTAGCGCTGACGGAACGAAGCTTGCCTCATGTCACGGTGATCATAACGTTTATGTATGTGATGTAAGAAACGGCGAAGTGTTACAGACTCTAAGCGGGCATCCTAGAACTCCGTGGTGTGTAGTATTTCATCCCACCCAGAATGATATTTTAGCGTCTGGCTGTCTCGCCGGCCACATTCGTGTTTGGGACCTCAATGTAACTATTCCTTTTTGGCTATTCTTTCAGAAGTATGTAGACATTGTAATTGGAATGTAAGTATCTGAAAGGTTAATGTATTTTTAATAAAATATTGTTTTATTAGGGTGGCAGCGAAGTTCTAGTAACTGATTCAGGCACTGTGATCGCATCTCTCGCATTTCATCCCACAGTCAGATTGTTAGCCATAGCAACTTTTAATGAAATTATATTTTGGGATTGGGGCTTACCGTACCCATTAGCCCGTTGTTCTACAGAAAATACCAAAGAAAAAGTCAGGTAAGTGTCACAAAATAGTTTCCCTTACAATCAAATACCTAATGGTGTCTAGAGTTCAGCATGTCATGTCCAGTTTTGTAATTTGTTTAGAGTGCGAGGTAACTTTATAATTTTGGTTTCTGATCTGCAGGTTAGTACGTTTTGACCGGTTAGGCAAAAGTTTAATTACTGGAATCACTAATTTTCCAAATCCACCAGTAAGGGAAGGACTCCAAGTCCCAACCACCAGTGCGAATCATCGCCCAAATATATTATCGCGTGGAAATTCTCGTTCGGGAACTGTAAATTTTTTCGTTCATGAAAGACCAGAAATGAATGATCCAAGAGATGTAAGTGTAAACTTTATTTGCTAAAGTTTTGGTAGAAGACATTTTTGTGTAATAATTTTATCTTTTGTCGTCCAAAGGGTCCTGTGGATGTTACCGATGATCCTGAAGATAGAAGTAATGACCCCCATTCTCATGGCGAAATTTTGGCAGCGTCTTTGGCGGCAGCAGCTGAAGCGGAAGCTGCTTCTGCTGTAAGCCAATCACTAGTATTTGCAAAATGATTTTAGGGCTTAACATAGTCTGTTCGAAAGTCATAAAAAATTCTACAATCATTTTAGGTTTTTAACCGGCGGCAAGATAGGTTTCAAGAGAGCTACCGTCAGCTTGTTAACCATTATCAGGATCTGGTCAGTCATTATCAACAGTTCCTTCGCAGCCGCATACCTAGGTTACTGGAAACGTCTCGTATTGTACGAGAACAGCCAGGCCAGCCTGCGACTGATGTACAAAATCCTACTCCACCGGTAGCAGCGGATACTGATGTTACAATGTCAGAACCTTCT
Organism: Dicyrtoma fusca; assembly: GCA_034695205.1. Lineage (NCBI taxonomy): Eukaryota > Metazoa > Arthropoda > Collembola > Symphypleona > Dicyrtomidae > Dicyrtoma > Dicyrtoma fusca. Next base: position 43,161 of record JAQFZC010000351.1, on the reverse strand, counting down.
TCAGGGGTTCAGACAGAAGCCTCAGTTCAAGTATGAATTCGATTTTATGTTTCTTTTGCAGCATGGCTATTTTTAAGTCATCATTAATTAACATCGCTTGTTTTTTTCTTCGCTAGATTGAGAATCCCACGCCAGCTGATGACGAGCTACCCGGTCCGTCACGTTTAATCCAGTTAGAAGCTAGACTTTTAGAAATTATAAACACACCAGAATCATCCTCCTCTGAGTCGACAAGTCAAAGTTCAACAACTGCAGCAGCTACTGAGAACTCAAGTATACCTAACAGACTTAGAAACGATACTGACCTTCGTAATATAGAAATGTTGGCTCAAAACATTCTTGAGATGCAAAATTTATGCAGGTAATGCTGCCTACTAGTCCCTACTTATGTAATTTTTTACATCGCTAATTTTGAACGTTTAGGTTTACGACGTGTGAATATTCCACAGTGTTGGGCGCATGAACAAGTTCATACGATAGTTTTAAAAGAACGTTTTTTTGTAAAATTTCAGTCAAGCCCGTCGAGACGCTCCTTTGACAATAGAAACACAGCACATAATAGAGCTACAGAATATCAGGAGGCACCTGGAACTGCTTCAAGAGCAGACTAGAGAACTTCAGTCTTCAATCAGAGCTACTCTGACAAGTTTAGCTCGTGGAAGCTTAGATGCTCTGAGATCTCATGTAACCAACAATCCATCACACACCAGCTCATTAACTAGTTTAGCCCGTGGAAGCCTGGATGCTCTGAGATCTCATGTAACACCGACAAACACAAACCCTGCTCCTGCTTTCCCATCTGTAACTAATTCGACAGCAGCGTCGAGTCATGGTATTTCCCGATCGTCTCCCATGGGACCGTCAAATCAAAGCTCACCTGCAAATTCGAATGCAATTCTGAGGATTACTATTGGGCCGCGGTTAACAGCCAGTGCGGAACTTATTCCTCCTTCAAATGGTATAGGGGCCTCATCGGGTCCTACAAGAACACAAGTTCCACCAGCAATTACAATGCAATACGAGCTTCCAGATGGTACATCGCGGGGCCCAACTTCAATATCCTTGGGAAGCATAGGGGACCCTATTCCTGGGACATCCCGAAGTGCTGGAAGAAGTTCTGGTGATCCGAGCTCACAGGGACCACGTAGAATTATTCGTGAATTCCATGTTGTGAGTGGAAGAGGAGCTGGAGACATGGAGCAACATGCAAGAAATTGCCCGTTTAGTGGAAGGGATCAGCCTCAAAGGCCACCACCAAGAATGCGCTGTATGACTGAAATGGGAGAAACGCCAACATTAACCGTGTGGCCAACAATTGAAACTGGGATGGAATTAGAAACAAGGAATTTTCGTAGTGTCGGTGCGGGAAGAGAATTGTTAAGGCAAAATGATACTAGAGTTGTTATACCTGTTATTCAAGATCCGCGTGTGACAGTGGATCCTTTCGGTCCCAGTAACCTCGCTAGCAGTTATCCCAATAATCAGAGTAATACTTTAGCGTCCTCGTATTTTAATCAAGGGTACTTAGGTGGTCCCAACTGGATATCAAATGATGTTGGTGTTCATGTATTTCTGACAATCCGTCGTGTTGCTGACAGTGTCAGAAGAAATAGGAATGTCTTCAGTACTGATAATTCCGATTTAGAATCAGAAAATTGGCAAAGACTGTTTCCTGCTGGTTTTGCGTTCATCAACCAATTGGCACGTCAGGGAAATCGCCCTGATCGCCGTTCGCATGGACGGGAAATCCCACGGGGGTTATTTTCATGCAGGGGGCCAAGACATAGATCAGAATCTAATTACAGTTATGGACGACCTGGAATCTGGGATGACTTATTAAGGTCAAATTCAACATCACAATTTTTGCCTTCTACCTCATGCGCCTCAACAGCCTCTTCGTCAACGACAACTTCTTCATCTTCCTCTGGAAACTCTCAGTCTTCTCGAAACATTGGAAGACCATTGCCCCAACGAATTAATGGAAATTTTGTTTTAATATACTACATGCGTGCAGGCGAAGAAGTAATTCCTGTCTATTCTCTACGACCAGATAACCATGACTTTAGTGAAACTGTTGCTATGAGAGAAGGGCCGCTTTTGAATGTATTTGTTTTCCCCATCGGCTTGTTCCTTCGTGGCAGTTCTTGGGAAAATGGAACTCAAACAGTTGGAATATACTGGCCTCCTGTATCAAGAGATGAGGAACAAAACCTGTCTGATTTTCGTAGAAGTGACTCATTAGTGCCAGTTTACACCACAAATATACGAGAACCCTCTGTTGTTCAAAGATCTGAAAATTTGGTCAGTTCGCGTTATCACATTACGTATGACTCTGACCAGATGCAAATACTGTTGCCACGTGGAGGATCGATTGTCATCGTACAACCTGGACTTCTTGTATTAGATGCAGTTACAACCGCAGCCAACTTCGATAGACCTAGATCCGTTGAAGGGACACTTTACGTAAATCACATTTCTCCTATTTTAGAAGCTTTGGAACGGTTATTTGGCTTTAGACAAAGAAACCAAATTTTATCTTCTGCAACCGTTAATAGTTCTCCTAGCCCTAGTCGTCCCCCAATGCATCCTGGTTGGGTCAGACCACCACATAATCCTTATCGAGGCTGGATAAATAGCAGCAGTGTTTCAAATCCGAGACAATTTCCAGAAGGTGCAGAGCCTGTCATTGTTCGACACGGGGGAATGAATGGAATGTTGGTCAGGAGAAATGGATCGGAGCCATCGTTTGTTCCCATCTACACGCCAGGGGAAGCTCGTGTAGGCCTGGAGAGAATTGATAGAGCACCTGGGGAAAGAACCAGAAGGACATTGCCAGAGGATGATGATGTCAACACCGCACCACGTGCTGGTTCCGGATCTGGAAATAATGCTACTGGTGGTAGTGGTGGACCATCTAATGTTTCTCGTCCCCCTCCATGGCCAACTACTGGGTCCCGATCATCCATGCCTGAAAATTTGAACCCATCCTATGATTCTGGGGAGGGAGGGAGTGAAGGAATGAGTTCTACTCGAAGAGTCATTCGGTTAGCTGTGGACACTGCGACAGCTGATATTTTGCGAAGGGATCATCAACAGAATGCACGGGGACATATTACTAGAGCTATTGAGAGTCGTATTGAGCGTGTGTTGAATGAACGTGGAAATCGTGGCATATCGGAGTACCCTCCGTCATATCTAAACTCCATGGTCTATCTTCCAGTAAGTTCCATCAACTGGAGTAATAGTTTGAACCAGGATAATACTGAAGCATACGTACAAGATCGCCAGTTAAGGCTAGAGGACATACAGCTACGTATATCGATGTTAACCCAATGGTCACAGCAATCTAGACAGGCATCAACCTCTGTTACTTCTGGAACGCAGACAAATGCAAGCTTTCTACAAAGTGCTTCTCAAGGTTCCTCGTCTGCTGGAAACAGCTCTGCCAACAGTACTCCGTCTACGCCACCGACTGAGGGTTCCCCCGCTGCAGCCACACTTTCGAGGGATTCTCCTCTGAGAGCCAGTAGACGGAGGCCTTACCCCAGGACTCAAACGACAACGACAACTCCTACTTCCGGGGCGCCTCCATTTTTGGACGACGACAGTTTACCAAGCCCATCCAGAATTCCAAGGCTGTCTTCTCCTATTCCTTCAGAGTTTATAAGTGAAGCCACAGACAGAAGGGATGCTTCTGACGAGTCTATCCCGGGGTATGCAAGTAGGGTGTGGAGTACAAGTGGTTCCTCTTCCGCAAGTACACCGCTTCCACTGGAGTCTTTATTAAGTCAAGATGCTTCAGATTTTATGGATCCTGTAGTTGAAACTCGTCGTAGAAGAATAAATGCATCTGCAGCAGCAGGGAGCGATAGTATGGAGGACTCAGGCAATGATAATATGAGCGAGATTTCACCACTTGCAAGACCAGATAATCCTTTGCTGCAAGCCATAGACATTGGAGTTAACGATGACGTGGATATGGGTGATAGACCTCCGCCTCTTATAAATATTCTTAGACCCACGACGCCACTTCCACCAACACTCGCATCGCATCCACAGAATGACCCATCTCCGCCACCTCCGGTTGTCGAACTTGATCCAGGCAGGTTGAATTTAACAGCTGAGGAAAGAGCTCAGGATTTGGACGAAATTTGGAGAAATTCTGTAAGACTTGCTAGAAACATGGTTCAAGAAGATCGAGATACTGCCAACAATCGTCCGGGAAATCCAAATGAGTTAGAAACTGCATTTACTCGACTAATTAATTCACTGGATGGTATGCCTGCCTCGGAACCACTTCTGCTCAGGCTTAGAGATGTTTTAACTCCAGTTGAGGTTTCGCGAATTGAAGGTGCAAGGAGAGAGGTTCTGCCGACTGTAGACCTAAATTCTCCAGAAATTGATGAAATCGAAGGTGAGCGAGAGTCACAACTATTTGTGGGGTCTGCGGTACCGTTTGATAATAATGGATTCACCACTGGAACAGCTCCACCCCCAAGTCGGGACTATTGGACCCGAGACGAAATTGTTAACGTTGAACAGGCTGGATATGATCAAGGAGTTTCTCGCGCCGCTAGCTTGGGGGACCGAGAGCATCTTAATATACGGTCAAATTCTAGCAGTGGGTCGGAAAATAATCCACTGTTGCAAACCGTGGGTGAAGCCACCGCACGAGAAACCATTACCTCTATGGAGTTAGCATCACAAGGACTTCCAGCGATGCCAGGAGATTCTGCCATTACGATGACAAGATCAGTCAATCAGGGGTCTGAGAATCCAGCTGATATTCTTCGACCGGATTTGAATGAGCCCATGCCCAACGCACCTTTTCCATTACCCTATCTTGAGCTTAGCAATGAAGAATCTCACAGACGCGTAGTCGCATACATTGACTCCATTGAAAGGGAAATTGCTACAAGGGAAACTGCCAGATCTGCTACGAGTGCCAGTAGAACTACTACGCCTAGTAGACCGGGTTATCCGCTTTTGAGGACAATCGACGAAGCTACGGCTAGAAATGCGGTTAGCTCAGTCATAAATTTTCAAACGGAAGCGTCTGTGGGCGCAGATTCAAGTTTGCAAACAGAAGCAGAAGCTTCCCCTCCCTATCCAAATCAAAACTTTCCTCGGCAGCCTGAAAATCCAAGTGGGACACGAACTGAAGGACCAGGCCTTGCAAGACGTAGGCCAGATGCTGTTGGGGGTCGCAGTTCTCGCTCTCGGATTCCTCCGTCTATATCTACGTAAGTCTTGAACCAAGTGGTGTGTAGCTTGTTGTTTATTGATATCGCTCCCACATAAGTTTTTTCTTTGCGCAAAAAGTTGGTGGTAGGTGTTCGATTATAAATGTACGCGCACCCTGTTGTACCAACTGTGTACCCTTTGTGATCGTGCATTTAGAACAGATGATTTTTATTTTTAGTATGGGCTTGGACATTGAGTCTTATTTGACAAAGTAGGTTAATGTTGTCCTTTTACTGCGTTTCAGGCATTTTGGCGAATGGCTCCTACGTCGTCACAGGTCATCACCTAGTCCAGCTCGGGTTCGCGTTACAGTGCGAGGGGGCGATTCGGCTACTCCTACTTCCAGTGGAGGCTCCCACGAACTGAGTGGGAGCGCCCGGACCAGATTAGGTTTAAGTTCTGGAATTGGTAGTTCTGGTCCAGCTAGACTATTAACTGCTAATTCTAGAAATTCGAGCAACGGAAATAATGGGAGTAGTAGTGCAAGTAATTCTAATGACCAACGACAGAGACCTTCCACTTCTAGCTATGTGCCTCTACCACATCCTCAAGTCTACCGCCATCCACATCATGCGGTGCCCAACAGTAATTTTAGTAATAATAATAATAACGCTAACAGTAATGGAGGTGAAGAGCCAATTATCTCAGATTCTGGTGCCAGATTCTACCCAGGATATATACCAGAAATCCTGATAACACGTATGTTTAATAAGCTTCTGATACCTTCTTGTGAAAGTAAATTGTTTGCCAGAACAAATAATTCAACGGACTTAAATATATTTTTTTAGCACGGGCTAGACCACCTACGTATTACACCATGGATGCAGCAACTACTGCTTTCCTTTCTAGCCGTATTCAAAAATGGGATTTTTCTGATTTCTACATCCCCGACATCACTGACAGTAAGACTTTTCAGAGTTAAAATGCGGCTTTTGCACGAGATTGGTTACACTGAGGCATATTTAAATAAACATTCTTTTGTAGGAACTTCTGGATTGATAACGGCTTCATGCTCATTACATTCGGACGCCACTTTGGATGTATCGTCAGATTCGGAATTCATTGCTGTTCTGCAGCCATCTGATAATGGATCTTACAGTGCTGTGGGAATTTACAGTCTTCGGGATGAGACGCTTGGCGCTAGTCTGTATACGTATCATTTTGATCAAAACACTGTGTCAGTTTCGATTTCCCCATCATGTGATTATGTTGTTGTGGGGTATGCTGGACGAGGACCGTTCTACCGCATCGTACATCCCTCTCGTAATATTGGGCAGGTAAAGCTGAATAATTCTTTACACGATACACGTTTGTTTCATCGCGTTTGTTTGTCACGTTTAAACATTACGTAATTTTTATGTATTTCAGATTCTCAGCTTGACTCGGGAAGGTTCACATGTTAAGTTGGTTCCAGTAAAGGAGCTTTTTGCCGATACTCAGCCTACCCTAATGAGTATAAATTGTATGCACTGGGTTCCGATTCCAGGATATGGAATTATATATGGAACTAATACAGGAGAAGTCGTTCTCCTTAGTTAGTCTCATTTAGTCACACACATTGGAGGAATACACCATAAGCATTGCTAGTAGGAAAATTTCTGCACTTCGTTTAACTAGCATAGTTTTTTTTAAGTAAACAGGTTTGGATAGTTTTTCAGCAGTTCCTATTATTGCTGAAACAGTTGACCATTTATAATTTTGTTCATTTGTTGATCACATACACAAATCGAGACTATAATCTTGTTAAATTATTGTAAAAATGCAATATTTGCCTGTAGTTTGTTATGTTATGATGTTATATTACTAGTTAGAACTATTATTTCTTCAGATTGCTTATCAAGTAAATTATTAAGAAATCGGAAAGCTACAATACTAAAAAACTCATTGAAAATTACCTGATGATGAAACGTTTACTTTCATGTTTTAATTTTTTTAGTAACCTCTACTGATGTTACACGCCATTAACCCTCTTCATCAAGTTGTGTGATTTTCTTTGATTTGAAAATTAACATGACGTTTCACCAAAGTGAGAGCACTTTAAATTGACTAATGATCGTATAAATAAAAGCGGATAGGGTTTTTCACTGTGGTTCTCATTTTGACAAACCAAGTGCTGAATAGGTGGAATTCTCATTATATGATTTCACTCAAAAACGAAAAATACAAAAAATGTAGAGCATTTGATGAAAGCACGTAAGCAGTAAAGTTATATACAAAAGTTTAAATCGGAAAACACCAGGGCTAACGCCTTCACGATCTTCCTGAGGCTAAATTATTACTAGTGCATAGCTATAAGTAATAAGACGAGTAATTATATCAGGTAGAAATGTGTTACACACCTTATGGGCAACTGTAGCTATTAGACAAGTCTTGAAAAGCCAAAATGCTTTTCGTAATCAGTGTCTGTGAAATGAAATATTTATAATGACTTTTTTCAATGTACGACAGTAAGGTTTAAACACGTAAATTTATCGAAGTCGATGACTTTCACTGTGCTGTAATCTGTATTTTGACAGTATCTGACATGGTCAGTCATGATCCTAACTTTCATGGATCTACACGCCTAGTTAAGTATAAGATCATTCGAATTACATTTTTACGTGTAGGAAAAATATTGTTACTCATAAGGATCTATCGTTTTGTTATGTTTTCGTTTGTTTTTTATTGTATTTTTGATTTCCACGCATATTTACCCTCATTAGTTTTTAGAGAATAAGTAATTATATTTATTGTCAGAAATGTGATTTGTGATTACGGTTTGGTATATATTTCGTATTTATATCTCGAGTTGTTACTTTTATCATTACACTTTAATGTAGCAATCCCTGTCTTCATGAGATTATTCATAATTTGTCGTTATTATCCATTGATTTACGGAAACCGAGATGTACCGCGTGAAATATAAATAATTATCTACCTGTAATTGTGTTTAAGCCCCGTTATCTATACTCAAATGTACGAATTTCATGACTGTATTCTAAAACTAATGTGAACATATTTAACATTTATTTACGTATGATTAATAAATGTACGAAAGAATAATAGATTTCTGTATTGTGCTCAATGTTCTCGCATCCTAAAAGCTTCTGCACTTTATTTGTAAACAACAGCTTTATTGGATTTAGTTGCAGCCATTTACATTTGTCAACACAAGGGTTTCTGGCTCTCATCACAGCAGCAGCTGCATAATTATAACATAACAAGTAATTGATTAGGTAAAATATGAATGTAGCTTTATATAGAAACAAGTATATGAAACCCTTTTAGTCGTACCACAACAGGTTTTTTCTTCAAATAATTAAATTAATTAGTAACGGTTAGCAGCTCTATACCGTCGAACAAGGAAACAGTGAACGAACAGAAGCACAAGGGTAACAAGTTATAACAAAATGCTGAGTATAATAACGCTGTTCCTGTTTCAATAAAAACAAGTTGGCTTTGGACTTCAATAAACTTTAAAGCCGTACAGAGCCATCTTCGTATTCCTCCTCCAGAGACTCCAGACTTGCTGGGGCTGTAGGCATAGGCGCATTTTCAGTTGTCTCAACAATTTCTTCTTGCTCTGTAGATGAACTGACCGGAGCGGGCGTTGTGGTTGTTGTTGTGGTCGTGGTTGGGTCAGGTACGGTAGTAGTTGTTATTTCGGGTAATAATTTGTTCTGATGAGGTTCTGTGGGAATGGATTCCGTCGTTGTGGGGATAGAATTTGTCGTCGTGATCACAGGTTCCTCAACTTTTCCTTCCGTGCTGGAGCTTGTTCTATAAATGATAGGAATCCATGTACTGGTCACTTTTGCCGTTCTGGGTCTTACGGTTGATGGGGGAAAGTCGCTTCTTTGCTGAGACTCCGTCACAGTATGTCTATTGAAATTCCCGTTGTTATTGAAGGTACTGTAGTTACATTCCCCGTAAGCACAAAGTCTTCCAAGGGCTGAGTAGGAGTAAATAGCCCTGAATGGATTATAATTTTGGAAGATATTAGGAAGCAGACTCACTCCATCCGTTCTGCTATGAAAGTAAGGAGAAAAACTTCTTTGCAAACTCTCACGATTTGGACTTGGACTTCCGTAACGGTCGTAGTAATACGAGAATAGAGTGGTAGGGCCTACGTTAATTTCATTCGCGGACGGCGGGAAATCTTCTAAAACAGCTTCCTTAGCAGCGTCCATGTCGTTCATGTCCTGGCTTGACATCCTGACGTCTCTAGTAATCCTTGAGTTGACATTTGATTTCCGAAATCTTCCAAGGAATCGTTCCCAGAAAGTTTCTCGTGACATCAAATACTGCTGATTGGTCTCTGTGTCCAAAACAATGACGTAGTCGGTTGAGTCTAAAGTGTTAGTTGGCGTCCACGGGTTCGTTTCTGGGCCTTGTGTCGGACTCGGAGGGATTGGGGGCAATGTGGACGAACTGGTAACTGTCACTTGATTTTCAGTTACAGGAGGCTTGGCAGTCGTGTACGTATTCCATGGGTACTGTTGACTGATAGGTCGACCATAACCAGCACCGTTGACGGCGGAAGCGGACAGTGACACGATGAGAAGTGTCATACATGCCTTGTGAACCTGGTCCATTTTGTATTCAATACTGTAACAATAAGACTATGTTTTTCAGCTGAAGCTATATATTATTCACTGAACGGGCAGACGACTGTAAAACAAATAAAGGTCACTTTCAATATTTTGTGAGATTTGGTCAATAATGCTCAACCTTCATGTAACTTAATCTTCCTTCAGGCCAGTTACTAGGCGAATAATAAAATTATGTTGACTGGAACTTCATCCAGATTGCTCGATTTTTCTACGCTGTATTTTCTCTCGAGGATAAACTTGAACTTGAATTTAATCTGCTGACAGGAAAGGTTTTAAGGTGGGTTTTATAACTTGTCTTGGTCTATCGTCTCGTATGTATAATTATATATTTTGATCTAGATGAAGACTTGCAATTTATTCCAGGTGCGTGTAGTCAAACTGCTTTGTACAGCCAATGCCGGTGGTGTCTGCTGGCAACTGATTTAGAAGTCCAAGCTGACAAGGAATATATATAAATAAAATTGTACAAACTGGAGTGAAAAAAAAGTTGCAGTCCTTTTCAGTCAAAATGTTGAGCAACTCATCAGTGCACAGATTTTTTATTTAGTCATCATGAATTTTCTTGGAAGCATATTTTATGGTTTATGGCAATGGTGTAGCTGACCAAATGACATACAGCTGCCCTGCCTTGAGGTTACGCTATAATATAGTACGAAGAAAATGATGTATTTTTTTGTGTGCCATCATTTTATGACGTATGTATATTCACTCTAAAGGGTTGGGCGTTATTGATGTTTATGCATGTTTTTCTCCGTAAAAAATAAACCCTTTAGTACAACTATTATAATTAAGCATCTCAAGGTGTGCATACCGCTGCGCTGCTCTGTATTGATATAGTGTCTTCCATGTCTATGCAAGCAGAAGTCAGTTACAAGAACTCCAAGTGGTGGACGTCATCAGCCCTTTTACAGTTTGCGTTACTTGACTATAGGTATATTCCAACAGACAAAACAATGTATCTACCAAGTTTATAGAGCATCAACAGTATCAATGTTCTTTACTGTTATCTGTATTGCAGAGCAAAAACTTGAAAACAAATGTACATAAAATAACAATGAAGAAGTTTTTGCATGCACGCGCTAGCAACATTAACAAGCGAGCATCTACACACAGGTAGAGAGTAAAGAGCAGACAATCAACTTTAGCAGCTTGCAGCTATGAGCTCTACGCATAAAGTAATGCCTCATAATAATAAGTATATAATTAAACCATCCGTAAATAAATCTTTTAGATAGTGGCATCTGCATATATTTAAGATTGATTTCTATCGTTTTTTCTTTTGATGCCCTTAACGAATCCGAGCCACACAGGGCAAACTGAAATTCCCATTATTTTGTGGTTACATCACTTATGACTTTTAGGAAAGTTAGATTACTCAGGTTATGTCATACCAATCATCGTAAATAAATATGTAGTCTAAATATCTGTATAACTAGTGAGTCATACGTAAAATTGCTATTCATTCAGACATTTCAGACAGAATGACTGCCCGTCTGCCTGAAGACATGAGAAATTTTTTTGGTTCTACGAATTTTTGAAGCATACGCAAATAGGTGTGTAACTCGTTACTGGTTTTTATTATGTAATTTAAGTCCATTCTATTGCTTGTGCATGTGCATCCTTGAATTTATTACAAATGCATTCTGCGCATTCAATAAAAAGTGTATTTCTTTCCTTGTCTCACTAGTCCTACACACCACATGTGCAGCGCATGTGGCTACAATTAGGCATACGTTATAATTACGTATTAATTGAAGGATTAATATAGTATATAGTGGGTTTTCCTTGTAGTTCGACATGCTAAACTGGGGGATCTTTCAATGAGATTGTGTTCCTTCACAAATTGTGATTAACCTTCGGAAACTTCTGTAGAAAGTTTGAAATCGGAATGCTCCTCTCCATAAGGTCTGATACACCGACGCAAACTATTTAGAAAAAAAGTGATTTCGAATCTTCATTTGAAGAGAAAGAGACAAAGGTGAGCGTGGGTAAATGTTGTTGCCATGCAGCCAGACTCGATTTCGCCTAGAGTTAGTACGCCTCCTGGAACGGACTGGAGAAGTGACAAATGAAGCTAAAGCTAAAAAGATTAAAATCAGACGACGCACAGGTATGTAGATATAAATAGGCATACGGAGAGATATGCACAGGAAAAAAACGTTTATACACTGGAGATGCAAATTACCGTCGATATATGTATTAAAGCATCTGAAATATGAAATGAACACAGTCAGGCCAGCTTTTGATTTGTTACAACCATTTACTACATATATTTATTTATAGCAATTTATTTCGCACAAATGATTCAAAAATTACATTACTGTTTTATTATGACAGAATAATTTGAATTTTAGTATTGACTTCGCCCCTTTCTTGACGTCCATGTGAGATACAAAGAGTCTTACAAATAGTGTCTAATGGTTACAAGTATTACTCTTCCAGTTCTTCAATTTCATCTCATATGCTTAAATTATACAGGGTGCATCCCTGAAATTTTAATATTCGCTGTATTGTGTTCCTTTCCAATATAATAAGTAAAATAAATGGGAATACGTATGGCACTGTATTTATTTTGAAGAACAAATCATAAAGTACCTTGAATACAATTACAGTCGTCAAAGTTAAAACTGAAAGAAATCTGGAAAGTCGTAAACTCAATGTCACTTAGGACGTGAATTGAAGGTTAAGTAGCTTCAATGTAAGGGAATTTTTGTTCTTTTGTGCCAAGCAACACTATGTTCTGTACTAGAAGTCTCGACACGATGGACTATGTGACTGATAACTATTGTTTGTCTTAAATTTGTATTATTTGTTGAATGGCAGCATTTTTTAAAAGTCGTTCAATATAATTCATACGGACCCAAATTGTGATCGATTCTGGGCCAATAATTGTGAACTACCTGCACCAGGTACTATTGTCTTCGTTTTTTTTTCACAGTATCGGTAATTCGTTTATTCAAAATGACACCAGGAATGCGAAACTTTGCTATTACAAAAATTTCTGTTTTTGGAAGGCAACACATTCAAATGTAAAAATAGATAAAACTGTAAATAATGTACAATCCGATAAGCGGCGGCAGTACATAATTACTTCAGCAACGTATAGTTGCATTTTTAAACATTCTAAGTTACGGGATAATTAATCAAGTGTTTTAATTCACAGGGCTCATACATCGGCCATTTAAAAAATAGGAGAGATTGGCCATTTACTGCCACTTTCAATTAAATAACTTTAAACTGGACAAAAACAAAGTAATTTTAACACTTCTGTATTCTTATGCAACTATGAAGTTGAAAAGTCAATAATCGATAGGATAACAAGCTTCAATTTATTATTTACAACTGTTAAATTCCATCGATCACATTTTGAGGCCGTTAGGCTAAATTCGTGCAGTTAGAATGGAGCTACTAAAAATGTACTTTTTCAAGTCAATTACCAGCCAAATTCAGAGCTGTTTTCAGATAAGTCTGCAAAAATGTTGGTTTCATTTGTTGTTATCACGACAGCCAACGATAATTACGTTTGTACGTATGACAGTTGTTAATCCTAAAATCATTCTTCTTGAACCTTGACGGAGGTGCATATTTGAAATAATAAAATTGTCTATTCGTTTCATGCTCTTGTTTTCTATCTATCATCACAAACGTTGACAGAAAAAGGTACAAGCATATTACTCAGTAGGTTCGTAAACCTGCTCTTCTCATGAATCAATATTACCATATTACTTATCCATAAGCGTTGAACTGTGAGTACGATTAAAATCAACAGCAACGAGCCAACCATCAAAGAATCATCCATGATTTTTTCCATCCTTTGTTGTACTCGTTAAAATAAAAAGTGTAGTTTGCATAAGATGCACATTTTGCAAAGAATAGCGCTATATATTATTATCCTTAAAAGATAATAAACTTGTGTGCCAAAATAACCTAAACGCAATATAGGTTCCTCTGGACAACTAGTTTCTTTCGTAATGAAAGAATAAATATCTATGTATCTATCTATCCATAATCTATATAAAGTTTTCTTCAGTTTTTCTCCAACGCAAACGCAGGATACTTCAGACAGGTTTGCAAGGTTGGATTAAATTCTGCCAGAGAGTGAGCAGAATAGTAGAGAATTAGTGCCCTTGCAGAAGGAAAGTGCGCGTTTTGCTTAGTAAAACCATACCCTACGTTACTTTTATGAATTATGCAGTGGCCCACAGATCCATTTACAATAAGCGAAAGAGCTAATTCTCCAGTTGTAGATTTTCGAACGAGAAAAGTTCCTCCTGGACGATCCCTGAGAATGCTTGTAGCATCTTGGCGAGAAGCAGTTTCTTTGAACCAAAGTTTTTCCTCCCAAACATCGATGACGCTGGGGGACACCGCTTTAATAACGTCAACACCAGCCTGCTCAAGCGTCCTGCAAAATAAAGAAATACAGCTGCGATAGTACATCTATCCCCATTGTTGTACATCATGATCCCATGTTATTCTTGATCATCACTGTCACCGTAAAATGTAGATATTGCATACCTAATCAGCCGGGATCTTTGCTTTTTTAACTGGGCCAGCTGGGGTTTCAGCGTTACAATTTCGTGCTCCACTAATCGGGTGTACGAAATCTGAAGGTTCAAACTTTCCTGAAGCTGATTTCTTCCATCTTCCATGCCATTCATCTTTAAAAACGAATAAAATGTATGAAATAGATAATCGTAAAAGTAATTCTATGTGTTTGACATAAAATGTAAAAGTATTCACTACCTTTCTCTTGAGATAAAGATAATTTTCCTCCAGGCTACTCGAAAATAAAATAAACAACAAAATTTTAGCTTAGTAATTCAACTTAGCTTGAAGATATTAACTTAGTATTTTTTAATTTACTTAGCAGCTAAGTATTAGTATGTATGTACGTAATTAAAGGGATTTCCAGAACACATACATACATACTAATACTTAGCTAAGTAAATTAAAAAATAAGTATTAGTAACAAATTTTTATTAAAATGCCGACCACACCGTTGCGCTTACCTAAACTCTCTAGGTTCTGTTCTTTCCTGCGGAATATGCGAAAGCTCTTTGTGAACCTGCATCTGTTCTTGGAAGAAACCAATGGCACAGTCAAAAGCCTCTACAGCCTGTTTCTGGAAATGTTTGGCAAAAGTTAGGCACAAAGTTTCGCTAAAAAACATAACATAGAAATGATGAGATGAAATGCAGGCTTTTTACCTTGTAGTGGATTTCGTCCAGTGACTGCATCTGCAAGCCAGAATGCAACTCAAAGTAGCGGGACTTCACTAAATAATTCTGACTTACTTCTATCAAAAGGGCATAAAGCTTATCTTTATCTCCATCTTCATCCCCCTACACACAAAATACAAAGCAATTAGCAACATAACACATACAGTGTCCCATAAATACAGCACCACCGTAATTGGAGGGTTTTAGCCCCCCGCGAAAGTAAACATATGTTGCTACGTTTGGATGGCACAGGGCTGGAAACGTGGTAACTTATCATTTTTGTTGAAAGGAGGTCTAGTTAAAAGTACTCGTGCTATATTTATGTAACACAGGTCAGATATCGTATCATACAAGTCAAAAAAGTACAAAACATGTTCTTTTACAACTATTATAAAGCACCGCTCTTTTCACAAGATATCCACGGATTTACTAACCTTCTCATACTTAGACACGGGATATAGCAATTTAACGTCCAACGAATTGTTGTACTCCGACAATGAGTTCTCCCTGTAATGATTAATTAGGTCCACAACAGACAAAAACTTGAACGGCTCAATTAGTCCATATTTGCCATTTCGGTGAGAAATTCTAAGCAGTTTAGACGTCTGCGCTTGCCGGACTGTCAGAGTAAATTCCCCATTTTTAGTGGAAGCGTCCCGGACAAGGAACGAACCATCTTCCGAGTCCCACAGTTTCTCTACTACTTCTTCCCTATTACACAGTTTACAGGATTATCAGTACAACATTAGAAATCATTTCACAGTTACATCGACTAAAACAAAACGTGGCATTTCAACAATATAATGACCCGGATATTATTGCATTTGCATCGAAATTTAGCAGGTACCTACTTCCAGGTGCACCCTGTCTCATAAACGACTATACTACACTGCAATTCTCGGCTCGACCCGTTCATGATCAAAAACAAAACAAATACTGGTAGAATGAACCACCACATGGTCGAAATTTGACGTTACAAATATCCGTCACTTTTTCCAAAGTAATTACCAACTAAGGTCATTCGTGACTGACATCCGATTTAGTAACGCTCCTTCGTGTCGTCCACATTTAACACAGGACACAGGACAAAACATGCCTTGTTTTACTTTTCGGGTCACTACAAGCTGTTATGACCAAAACGAATTTAATATATTAAATTCGTTAAACACGCCAACTATTGAATAAGAGTACCAAAAACTCACCTCTCGATCCTAAATAGGTATTTTTAGTACCTATTGAATCGAGCTGAACTTTACACGAAGCATACCCTACTCGTACCTACTCCCATGTTAAACAAATTCAGCACCAAACAGCATTCGGACAATGAAATTTTTGTAAGGCAATTTTAAGGCGGCAAGCGTGTAATGCGTCGTCAATTCATTTTATATCACCCTACTTTTGTTGCTCCCCCCTTTTAGGATACACTGACACAATGGTCATTTATTACCATATCCTCCCGCCCTAAAGTAGTATATCGTCGGTGAAGGTGCATTGTGGCGTAAGTCCAATGCTGGCTTAAAAGCATTGTGACGTATGTCCAGCCGTGGCTGAGTTGCATTGTGGCGGAAGTCCATAAAACGAGAAAACCTGTTCATTTACATGCGGATCCATTCACAACGCGCACACATACACAAACTACTGTTCGGTGGACTTACGCCACAATGAACCTTTACCGACGATATGTCCTATTAATAGAATATTTCCCGATTTCCGCCGGATTTTATTACTTAATCTATACATATTTTTTTGTTTTGAAAAAGTCATCTCATAGTCAACGGTCATCTTAGCTATAAAACTTTAAATCCTTGACGTCGATTTTCTTAACTTTTGTATGTCAGGTGTTTTCAACTTTCAACCCACCCTTTCATTTATTGTCATAAATTTTACTATAGCCGACTGACACTTTGCATGGCATAATTTATGAAACATCAGAAAGAAGGCACACTTACTTTGAAATATTTCCCCAGTACCACTCCGCATCTTGAAGCTCAGAAGACGCTTGAAATTTCTGATCCGTCAAAGAATCATGACGGGACATCACGTATTCAACCGAAGCCCTGTCCATTTGAAGCATTAACCCTGGTCGGCGACCTTTCTTCTCATTCCCCATGCCTCCATAAAGCTCAATTAGTAGCGAAACAATTCTCACGTGAATTTTGAAATTATTCAAAACATCACTTAAACCAAAACAAAAAATAAATTGCATGTTAAATCCCATTTAATTTTTCAATTTAAAATAAAAATGTGGTACTACATTTTTTGTCAGTAGTCGCTATAGTCTACTCTACGCGTATAAAAATTTTGACTGACATCCGGATAGGGCATGAAAAAGACTCGCCTAGTATAAACTAAGCTGCGGACAGAAGTCAATAATTCTAAATAAAATAATTATATTTAATATAACTTACATGATATTTTCCCAAGGAGGTCTCAAGAAAGTTAAGCCATAAAAATAACTTATAATTGTCTCTACGTCAAGACCGTTGCCGTTTTTCTCAACTACGCGGCAGATTCTAGCCAAATGTGATCCGAAGTATTGGACGCATCGTGAGTGATGAATGTTTAAAGAGTTTGCTATCAGTTTATCCATCATGAGTAGTGCATCAGAATCAATAGTAAGTTTCCCCATTTGAATGAAGTCCTCGTACAAGGAGGTTGGAATAAGGGGTTCTGGAAGCTCTCGTAGAAAACGACGAATTGCGGATGAAATTTCCGTAAGCTTCCACTCTCGTATGATTCCAGGAAGCTCTGTGGATGTCGCATAATTCAGTTTATCTTGCAGTTCCACATCCAATGGAGTCATAATAACTTTCAACCCAAAAGTTTCACCAAGTTTAGGCACCAAACTGGACGGGTCCTGTTCAAGGCGGCGCTCTAATTCCTTGCACAATGTGCCCAGAATGGGAGGTGCCGAGTTCAAGGACGGGTCAAATGAAAGTAACAAACTTTTTCCGAACACTGCACAGGGATTATTTTAAAATTAATTGGCTGACCAGACCTTCAGCTTAAGCACAGTACCATTTCATCATTTCAGCGCACGTGGATATGTATGTATATTGTCAATTAAGACGCAAAATGATGCACACCCAATTTTAAGTAATATATCCCATTAGTAATGTATCCCAAGTAAGTGCATGCATATGCACCATTTTGCTTTTAAGAGTTTCTGGATATGCATCACTCGCTTTTTGAGAAAACTGGATGTGCAAAAATTTGCTTTTTAAACCACAAATATGTATGTAGTTAGATGGTTACTTAAACTGCGACTGCCAAATATGAGAAAGCGGTTTCTGGGCAAAATGACAAACAAAACACATTAACATAATGTATATGTATATTCTGTATGTGTGATTTGAATACAACATTCATAAGCCAGCCATCCTAAAACCGATTTCATTCTTTTTATATACAAACCACCACGGTTTACACCAGACAGTAGATATACATTGATGCAACGCATAACGGAATGAAGACTACACTGTAGAAACTACGAAAGATAGCTGTTAAAAAAATAAGACTTACATTTGTTTTTATAATATTCTAGTCTCGGGAAAAATTGGCCCCTTTCTGATTCACAGGGTTGAACACCAAATGCAGCACATCTTCGGTGAGTAATGATACCACATTCTGTATTAGAAACAAAAAGACAGTCTTAGCTAACCATCATTATTAAACACCAACTATTATGCTAATAAAAAGAACCAAAACATACTTTGACAGATCATTCCTTGATGATAAAGCCCTCTCAAGAAATTCCCACACGAATCACAATTTTGGATGGATGAAAAGGTGACTTGAGTAAAGGTGTGATTATTTGCAGCATACATGGACTCGAAATTTGCTCTTTCATTTTCCACACCTTTTTTTGCAAGGCCCTCAATGGGGGTTCTATCGGATAGTCCAAACTCTCGTTCTTGCCCACGCCTATCTTCAGTTTTCAACTCAGTAACACATAAAAGCAAAGCTTGTTGCTGGAATGGATCATGGATTCCAAGACTCTACGATTCAAACAGAAGTCTTCCAGTTAAAATTTAATTTAACCAGGTTAATTTAAATTAACTTAGTTGAGACAACGCTTATAATGTTATTACACCCTAATAAAAAAGGACTCAAAATATTTATGTCAACCTTATACGTTATACAGTGTAATTAAGTTCAAGGATAAAATAAACAGCATCGGCAGCAATACAAACCTTCATGTCTTAAAGCTATAATGCCTATATACAATTACATCTCGAATCAAGCCCCACTCAACCCACTGCACAAGTATCGAATTTTAATAAAACACAATAATGCAATACTTATGAAGATCCTTTTCATTCATTCAAACTTCCGTTCAAACTGCTTTAGACGTGCTCAGGTATTGCTCAAGTTGCACAGTCCAAATTTTCCATGATCGCTACCGCTAACAATAAAACGATTTGTAAATTCTCTTCATCAACTGAAATTATTTCATAACAACCGGAGGAAAAATATTTAACCGAGGGATATCAAGAAGATAACGTATTCCTGTCCAACAGTAGTTTTACTGACGAGTTACTTACCGCGTACTACTATAGCAATTACTGCATCTTGATTGCCCATTTAATTATGGCCGTCAATTTACTACTAGCCAAAGAACTAGTAATTATAAAGAACTTTTTTTCACTTTTCGTAATGATAACTACGGTCTTTGCTACGCGTAAACTTTGTTGATAACTTGATTTATTATATTTTAGAAACTTGAACTGCATAACCCCAGCCGATCTCTTTTAAATAAAACTCAAAGACAGCAATATAAACATAATTATATGGAACAAAAGGAGATTATAAATTTTAGATATGCATTCCTAGGAAGTTATCAACCCCACATTCCGTTTAATGTAGTGGAAATTATTTAGTTAAGGTCAGATGGCGCATGTTGAGTTTATAACAATTAGAGTTAAGCACAGGGAAAGAACTAATAGTAAGTCAATAAACAACAATGAACAGTGTACCCAGAACTACTGACTACTGTGGTGACTCGCTATGCGATTTGACACGGAAATTATTAAGTACCTACTTAAACTATTATATCGGTATATCTATAGGTATTTATCTCGTTATCGTTCTGAACTAAACAGTTGCTTTTGATTTTATGAGAACCAAAGTTTTAAGCATAAAGCAACGGCGTATAAAACTGTGCACGGAGCCAAAGGGTAAGCGGTACATGTAGTCCCTGCATACGGGGAGGGGGGCAATACAATGTACTTTCTCCGTCTAGAATTTTTAAAATTGGTATTCTCTAGTACCTTTTTACGAGCTAGGCTCCCTTACAATTTTCGCTTAATTTTTGAGGGCTTCGAAAGTGATAGTAACAACACGAACTCATACATTACAATTTAATTAGGTATCTAGTTATTAACTTACCTCTAATCGCTGGACCGTAAGACTAAACAACTGTTCCCCATCGATTTTATTGGTAACAAAAATGTCGGCCAAATCCCATAAATTCGTTGCAGCCATCCATTGAGCTACATTCTGTGGTGTCCAATCTTTCACGCACTATGTTATTCAAAAAACAATGAACGTGGTTAAAAACTACGATGCTATACACAGTTGGGCATTAAATTACTTATAAAGGTTTAAGTAGATAGCTCTCTAGGAATAAATTTTTGTATAGGGGTTAAACTTTAATCGAAAGAGACTTCCATAAATGACGAACGTAATTAAATGCTCAGTTAATTCCGGTTAAGGCATAAACAGTCGAATTTTCGAGGCGAGGGATAAGTATCAGAGACGGATTGCTTGACCATTAGTAAGGTCTCTTTAAAGGAACTTTAACCAGCAAGTAGTTTTTGAAAGGGTACACAATTGGTTTAAACGAGAAAATTTTTAGTGTAAAACAGGTGGGCAAATTATGCTTAACTGGCGGAAATTTTTTAGGGCTTGTAGGCGTATCTGCCAACAATAAAAATATTAAAAGGCCCTGGCCAACAGGAGTTCGGGAAATAAAGAATAAGCCAAATCGGGCCAGAGACCAGGGGGGGGGGGACTATCGAAATCTAAAAGGAGCCGGGACCACTGTGGGCGTTTTCACTTTTACCCACACCATTGCCCGTCCTTGGGTACTATGAAGAATCACACTCGTAATTCATGAAAGCCATAATAATAGATAGATACTGCTAACATACAGGACTATCCTTTTGGTATAATACTCCTGTGCTTTTTACATCCTTACAAACTACTTGTCCCGCTTCGTAATTCTGGAGTGTTAAAAACTAATTAGCAGGAATTCGAAAGCAAAGTTTTAAAAACAATTTTACCTTCTTTGCAGTTTTCTTGTATCCATACTGTGCGATATACTAACTGTCATGTGGTTATTAAATAATGTGTGTAAATCACATTTGTAAACATATTAACGAAGGCGAAAAAGTACTTCCGGACATGATCTTTAATGAATGAAAAATCCACTGCATTTTTAAAATTGTGATTTGCATACAATAATGGCCTGACTACGGTTACAGTATACGGTCACTGTCGGGGCACCGCACCCTACTATTAAGAATAAGATGCCATCCCAAAATGCGCATTTTCCTCATATATGATAAATTATCTTAACCAAAATCTTACATTATGTGTAAAATAAATTTTTAACTCTTACTATGAATTCGGAAGATTGTGAGGATGAGACGGATGAGTAGAAACTGCAATTTTCTAATATGCTTGGGTCAGGAGGACGAAATTCAACTTCGGATGAAGAATCTCCAGAAATCCTATGGAGACGCGCGCTCAGCCTACTTGAGCTGGCTGATGAAACCATTGGCAATGCTTTTGAGACGCGCTTATATGCCGAAAAGCAATCCGCATGAAAACATTTTTGGCAATCTATCAGGGCAAACATAAAATCGGACTATTTCAGTCAACTATCATATCACGACATGACATTTTAGGCAAAGAAATGGGTAATAGCAACAGAATTCGCTTAACGAATACAATTAATTCAATCTTTTTACCTTCACATTTAAGTCCGATTTTTCCGGTACCCCATATGAAGTCACTGCCTAATGAAATCATAGTTACATCCAAATTAGTTAGCTTACTCCCACAACACACATTTCGTGGTGACTGCGATGATTTTAATTTATGCCCAGTGATCTACTGCTATCCTCTTACGATGATTAGCCCCATTTATCAGGGTCTATGTTTACTATATTTTAATGCCGGATGAAATTGAAAAATAAATCAAGAAATTTTGGGGATATAAGTAATTACTTATTCGTGATTTGCTGTCTGACCTCTATATAATTACACGCATATAGTTCCAAAATGCGCCAACTCAGACCAAAGCTGTAATATTGCAAGTGAATTGTTTTAAAAATTGTAATTGTACTTAAGTAACTATAAGTACAACACAATTATTGTAAATATACAAACGAAAGAAAGGACACAGTGCTGTACAAATTAACAACAAAAAATAATTTTTTGTATTGTATTGTATTATTTACAATTACAATATAAACTGTCAATCACAAACTTGAAACTACAATTTACATACAACACAATGGCTCTAATTCAGACACGTCCGTTTTACAGATTTATAATGTAAGGTCCTAGCAATCACGAAAACAAACATTCAACATTTAAGTCGAAGGTCACACAACGTCTTGCCTTCTGTCACCGACAAATCAGTCCGTAATTTTCCCATTTGCTTGAGTAGGAAAGTTGAAAAAAGTAGACTTACTTGCATCCATTCTTACCCAATAAGTTTGTTAAGAAAAACATAATTTCGAAATAGCATTCATGTTTGTAAGCCACTGAATGGCATGACAGGCGAGATATACACTATTTTGTAGCAAATTTCAGATTTAGAACCGCGTCATGGTTGAGGCAGTTAGAAAAAAAATTACCTAACTACCAACCAACAACTAAAATTCAAAATTGGGTCAGAGGGGATGGATGCAAGTCTAGATTTACATAGTATGGGATTTAACATGGCAACAATTTAACACTCTGTCTATTACCCGTACTCCCTACGACTCTAATCCTACTGACTGACTGAACTGACAAAACTGACTCATAGTCAAAAGTAGTTCAAAATTCGAACATAAAAAATAAGTTCAAAGTATTGACTGAGAGAGAAGTCACAGGTCACCGTGCATGATTTAAATATGTCATATGTACCAATGACCAACAAAATAACCAAACAACAACTTAAGAACTGAGCTCTGTAATGTTTACTTGAGAACACTGATTAACTGATTATGTGTCTTACATAATTGGCAGATGATTGGGGTTAAAAAATACGTCTCGACTAATTGATGAGGTTTAGCATCTTCCACGGTCATGTTCCTTTCTTTGAGACGGTAGTAACTTTTACTCAGTGATTCTGGAGTTGGTGAGCCCACATAACCCGAGTCGTCCCCGCCACTTCGTCTTGACATAGCCAGAGCCAAACGCACACACACACACAGGGACACACACAATCAAATCAATCAAATGGAAATTATGATTATTATTTTTGATTAAAATAATAATTAAAAGAAGAGATAAACTGCGATCCAGTCCTCGTCGGCTGAATCAAGTCGTTGTTGGTTTCATCTTCTCGTCGCAGTCGCAACTCACAACTACAACCTACACACAAAACACAACAACAGACGGACTTTAATTTCTAATTCGAATGTATCGCCGTGCTTGCCATTGAGCATCCGTCTCATCAGATTCATTGAGCACAGTCACTATAAAGATCCCAAACTCCCAACAAATCTCTCAAAACACTAAACAAAACTACAAAATACTAATACATCTTATCTTTAATCCAAAATCCAAAAAACCAAAACAATGCCAACTTGCCAAGTAACAAGTAAAGTACAGAATAATCAGTACTCAGTACTCAGTACCAGTACCAGTACCATTACCAGTTTACCAGAACCAGAAATGATGATTAAAAATGACTGAAACAGAAACACCAATTCCTTCTGATTGTGGTATAGATTTTTTTTTATATATATTTATATATATAAATACTGAAGCCAAGTATTTTTTATTTAGTTGTGTAGCTCGTAGCTCGTAGGGGGTCATCCCTCAATATATCTATCAGAGGCGTCACTGTATTGAGGCTTAAAAATTGAGACCTTAAAATTATCCAATAGAATTACTATTGACTTTGATTAGGCAATTTAATTTTTATCTTTAACCACTAATAATTTATTTACACCCACCCAGACCGAGGTACGTCATTGCTGGTTGATTCCTAGGACGAAGATGTGAGTAGGTTTTTTTTATAAAAATTACATGAGGTCGAGTGCGGGTGTACTTGAGCAGCTTCAACTATTGGGGACTGTTCGTAAATGATGTTATACATAGGCTCCACGGTCCGTGGGTGAAGTTAGTTTTTTTAAAAAGAAATCTATAATTTAGAAATTAAGGAAATGCATACATGCTAAAAGTTGGTCCTTCTAGGGTGGCTGGATACTAAAAAATATACATTGACATGCAGTGCATTTGGCGTCTTTTAGGGAGTATTTCATTAAAGTGGAGGATTGAAGAAAAATATGTACCTAAATAAGTTTCTTTTCGTATGCCACATATGACATTTCTAGCTGTTAGAAATTATCATGAATTTGTTTTGTGTTTTTTAAGTTTTTTTGAATTGTTGGAAATATGTATGTAAGTAATTCATGTAATGATATTTTTATTTTTTACTTTGCAAACCTTTATTATTAATTTATTATCATACTGTGCCTATATTGAAATCTTTTGGCCCAACTTATCTCATATTTCCCCGATTGGGTGGTTAATATGCGAAATGACGCGTATCCATAAAGCTTCCGAAAAAGGCACTTTATTTTCACATTTTTCTTGACGTGCTTAAAGTATTGTGTAAACAACTCATTTTTATACTTTTTTTGGGACTTGCAATGAATAATATATATGTACATGATTTGCACTTTGTCGAAACATGCAAAACTACTCTTTATATAATTTCAAAACTTGCAAAACCTTATTTTAAACATACCAAAACTGGTTTTGCAAGTTTTTAAAATGTGTGAAATCCGGTTGTACTTACGTACAAGTGTGATACTGATTGATACGGTAGGTGTGCGTAATTGTGATACGGACTTAATTGTGATAATTCATTATTTTAATTAAAAAAAAATCGATGGAATCATCTGCCTGTTTTATTTTTGATACAATCAGCCGCTGAGAAGATTGTGTGAAATTTATATATACGCTATAGCGTGATCGGCTTGAAAACCAGTCTCTAGTAAGAGATTATCACACCTACCTAAGTCTTTATCACAATTAGGCACACCTACCCTAGCCCATAAAAAATGCTACATACCTAACAATGTACTTAAGTAACAATAATTATTGTGTGCTTGACAAATTGAAGAAATTATAAGGGATTTCACCTTAGCGTATGTAAGTATCCGGGGACTTTCTTGACTGTACATGTTACAAATATGGAAAATATTGGATTTTTTCAGATTTTAAGGATATGGTTGATTTTGTACATGCATCCTAACAAATTTGCCTCCTTGTACCTTTGCTTTGGAGCTATACCGAATGCCGAATGCCTGCCTGTCATTTTGTCTCTCAACCAGCGACATTTATGACAGTAATATCTGCAAGGTTCCTAGGACCAAGTTTGCTGGAGAGGAGGATGTGCTCTGTGAAGTGGAGAAGTGGACCTTCAGAATCTTACGTAATATAATATTTGAAATACCTGTACTAGCGGTAGTACCTACATACATGCTGTAATATTGCATTGATGGGCGAATGGAAAAAAAAGATGGTTATGGTTTTGTGAAAAAATCCAAATTGCGATTCGACGTTCGATTAGAGAGACACTGGTCGACGTGTGGCTGGATACCGGGAAGCATTAAAAGCTCAGCTGAAGCGAGTGTAATTGCAAAAATTGCAAATTGAAAATTGCAACTTTGTAACATTGTAATTGTACTCGTAATAAAGATGCTAATCCCGATAATGATAGTGGATAAGTAATTGTAATTATTACTACAAACAACGTTATAGTTATTTATATAGTCATTGACATAAGTTACAGAGCTCAGCAAGAGTTGTTAACATTGTCTTGAGTAGACTTGTGTGTGTGTGTGGAAGCTGCTGCCAGAGTGACAGTGACAGTCCTCCTCGTGTGATTAATCAACACCAAAATCAAATAGTCTAATGGTGCATCCTATCGTCAATTCGTCATTCGTCGTCAGTCAGTACTACGAATCACTAATTGTACAACATTTATAGTGACCGGACATTGGATTTATTAGCTATACTGGAAGTAGTGACTGGTGCATAGTTGCTGGTTTTGATAGTTGACACTGTTGACAGTGCCATGTGAATTTAATTACAATGTTACTATTACTATCTGCGTACGTTTTGTAGCTTGTAGCGGTGGGTTAGCCGACGGATGGTTGAACGTGCTTCATTGAAAATTTGCAACTACAGCATTTAATTAAACTACAGCGCAGTCAGAATTACCAATTACAGTCAAAAGTCAACAGTTTGGTCATTATGGTAATGGTAGACAGGAATTAGGTTGTAGTAGGCGTTTGGTAGCAGGAGCAGGTAGCAGGCTAATAATTAGGCATCCAGGTAAAATCCTAAGCTATCTATTGTGTATTGTGATTGTGATACCCTGTGCACATGCCGGAAGAATCCCCTTACACCTTATGCTTAATCTACACAATTAGAAAAAAGCTGCTTAATTTTGTATAAAGCAGTTTTGCTTTTGCTGGAGACAGTTGGTTGTACTTCTCACTTCTCAGCGCTGATTACCAATTACTGTGTTTGGCAAGTCTTTTAGTTCTACATTGTATAAATCAAGAAATTACATCTTGACAAGTTGGCTGTGCTGTAATCCTTGATCGTCAATTCGTCTATCGTTTACATCATCGCGTTTTTTAATTGACATCTGACATTGAATTTGGAGAGCACCCGCTCGGTTGCCGGTGACACGCATTCGGTTTCGGTATCGGTAAACATGATAAATTTACTATAATTAACGTAAATTGTACTTAAGTTTGTTGTTGTTTGTTGAGTTCGTTAGAATGCTGCGAAGTGCTGAGCTTTTTTGTGTCATGATGTAGGTATTCCCACCATGAACGGCCAGTTGATTGTAGTGCTTGACATGTATTAAATTGAGGGTGGGATTGTGGGAGTACCTACATTAATTTATTAATTCCTTGTGGAGCTTGCATAGGGAATTCAAGTAGACATTCAACTTTGGATAACTGTCAGTTTTGTATTAATTTTCGAATGTAGCATTCATAATTATTTAACTATAGACATCTCTTTATTTTCATGTGGTTTTATTTGTGTACGTATGTATTGCAGATGTCATATGGAGGCTGAAGAAATATAATATAGGTAGTTGTATATAAGTTTCAAGCAAAATAGATTCATGAAAAAAGTTTGCTTGCATTTAGTTGTCTATACTGTAGGCATCATTACCTTTGATTGTATCTACCTGTGACAATATACCTGTTCTTTTTTTCTCTCTAGTTTTCAGCTGTCAGCTCTCTGCTGTTGAGTTTCCGGCGAAATAATGGACAGTACTAAGGACACACTCTCGGATCTCTATTGCCCCTCCGAGATAGCAGACGTAAGATATCTCTTTGTTTGGTTAACAGATTTTTAAAATGCGGCATGGAATTTGAGGCTGTCATCATTATGGGATACTATCAATGCAAAATTGAGAATTAAATTATAAAAACTGATTGTTGGACTGATGGCGGATGTGAAGCATTGTTCCAAGCTATGGGCTCCTGAACAGTAATTCTTTCATACGTTGATACGTTTCAAGAATCATTGCAGTTAAATTCTATTTGAGCGTGCTTCAGAACTTATCCATCCTGTAAAAGTAATATATTAGGTATTTGGGTTCCGATTGTAAAGATGTCTTTTGCCGTCGTTTTTTCTATGTACCTATACTATATTTTGTGAGATTTGTCTATAGTAAGTTCGGTTTGCATTTTATTATGGCTGGACTATTAATTAGCACTAGCACGTTCAGTTTGATTAAGTGAAATTCCATTTTCTTGGTTTTAAGATGCTTTAAAATTCCAACTAATCAAATTAAATGAAGGAGGTGCAGTCAGTTTACTTTAGTTTATTATTAACAATACGTTTAGGTAACAACGACACTCGTCCGGTTTGGAAACCATTAATTTATTTTGATGTATTCCATTGACTACTTGAAACTAAATAAATCAAATCAAATCGTCAAAGTTCAGTTGAACTCATTGTCTCATGCTATTTGCAGTGCAGCTAATAGATGTGGGTAATAACTTATTGGATTTTGTATTTTAGCTGGATTTTGATCTTCTGCACGATCTGAACTACGATTTTAATTTGTTGGGTGAAGATGACGACGCACCAAGTACATTTATTAAGCAAGAGTACAGTCACAGCCCTAGCTCTGAAATGTCAGATGTTAGCGGTTTTGACCCGTTTAATTCCGTCGATTCCCCTCCACTTACTCCTCCAAGTTTGGACGGATTAAAGCAGCAATTAAATATTGAAAATGAATCTACCATGAATTCGCCCAACGGAACCAATGCGAAACTCCCTAAAATATTACCTGCATTGAAATCGACAAGAGGTAGATCAGCTTCTCATGATTCTCCAGACATACAAGCACTAAAGAGGCATATAAGAATGATTCGAAATCGCGAATCAGCCTCTCTGTCCCGCAAAAAGAAAAAAGAATATTTAACAGGACTTGAGGGTCGTTGCAAAGAATTAGAGATCGAGAATGCAAAATTGAAACACGAAAATTGCGTGTTGAAAACGCGTTTGGGACAGTTTGTCGGTAGTAATGCAATTGGATCTGCTAAAAGTTTGGCATCCATGTTAAGTTCTACTGGAAAAACTAAAAATCTTCCATCAGTAACAGCAAAAATTGCTCTCTTAGGATTGTGTTGTTTTGTGTTTGTGTCCTTTCAAAAACCTACGTTATATTCCCAAACAAATTCAACAGTGCACGTAAAAGGTGCTTCTCCGCAATCCAGACCGATCGCTCTTACACACGACGTGGATGTTCCTACACTTCCGGTGTTTGATTCTCCTGGGAAGCATGCTATTCGACCTCGGCGCTCTTTACTTTGGAGCGGTGACGGGACCAATGATATAACGTGGAATAGTAGGAAAAATGAAACTGCTGAAAATATTACTCAGGAAATAGTATTTTCGAAAATTGATAAGCCAGATCCGTTTGACAATATAACACTGACGAATGTACCTACAAGTAAATGTCCAACACCTTTTAATCAGTCAGAAGTCATTAGGTAACGGTCGATTATTTGTAAATGCATTTATAACAATATATATTACTATTACATTTTAACAATCCAGCCTAGTAGATGGTCTGCAGAATAAAATGATGTCATGCCAGGCTGTAAAAAATGTTGATTGCAGAGTTCAAAATGACCTTAAAGGCATTTTCAGTCATAAACCGCGGAAGGCGCCTCCAGCTAAACCGATTGTGTATTCTTTAATTGACGTCACTTCTAACGATAACAAGGTAAGAAGCAAATTAAAATTCAGCAAAACAAACAAGCGCCCCAGCAGAGGACATAGCTCCATATGGTTGGGTTGGCTATTTGCCTTGCTGAGGCGCTTTGCCGTATGTATTTCGTGTTAACCTCGCTGCTGCAGTGTGTATTTTACAGCTTGTAAGACATCGATAATTGAGTTTACAAACAAACATTACATGGGTGATAATTTTTCCTCATGCTTTTAATGTATGTGAATGCATTACGAATCAGATATAGTAATATTAATAACAAACTTTCATGTCAGTGACTCTTTCAGTAGTATGGGAAGGCAGATGCGTACAATACATGCATAACAATTTTTTCTTAAAATTTCCTTTGTCTCAATTCCAATAAGTATAATGAAGAATAATTGGTACAATGCATGAGCTGTCTCTATTCAGACTTTATGGCTCTGAGTGTGTGTGATTTTATTTTTAAACGATTGAAATTTTATATCGTTTTTTCTTTCTTTGGCATACAATTTTAGACATTATTTATGATCATTTCGAATGTTAGTACTTAATCATGATCAAATGGTAATTACACAAATGCAGTTTGGTACTACTGACTAGTTACGCAATTTAATCAGGTTGTCTACACTTATAACTAGTGTGGAGGAACCAAAATATAATTTTTATACAGAAGGCTCTACGCTATAATCAGTTACTTCTGAAATCTAAGTTATACAAATGAGAATATAACAAACGTCTTCATAAATGTTGATGGCATGTTCATCGGATTCTTGCACTTGCTATTTACGCATTGGTCGTTGCAGATGCTGTGTGGAATGAATGTGGAGAAAAGTGGTGTAAGTGATTTTATGATTCCGTAGGGCTTAACCGTGTACGACGAGAAAATGCGCAGATTCTCACGAGTTTTGGATCAACTTCAGCGCCGTTCGGATACTTTCTATGTCGTTTCGCTAGCAGTTGAAAGTCAACTACTTTTGTCAGCCAAATCACTAAACGCAACCTCTAGACCAAAAATGTCTTTTTTGATGCCCTGGAAAAACGGTAGGTCACAAGTCTGATTACTTTGTTTGATTTAGTGCTAATTGAAAATGCTAGCAGCAATAATTCAAGCAAGGACATTGCCCTTACTTATAGTCTTTTATTTTTGTAGATACACTTGGGGGCAAAGAAGAAGTAATGCAAATTGACTGCGAAGTTACACAAGTATTTAATTTAAATCATCGGAGAAGGAAAGGGAACAAAAGAAAGTAGATACAGAAACTATTGTTATAAAGCATCCAGTGTTATGTACAACCGGAAGATCTAATAGAAAACTACTAGTTGTGTAATCGTTTCGATCTTGTTTTCATATTAGAGGTTGTTCAGGAAAACAGGTCGTTCAAAACTTCTCGGATCTTATGCTACCTATACATATATTCACTTTGGTTATTCTGCGTGTTTCATTTGTACGATATTGTCTTTTAAAGACTCCATTTCTTACTTAAAATTCTTTAGAGATTTCTATTCAACTTCCAGGGCAAAATAATGTAATGATTCTCATATTGTGAGTAAAATGTAGTTATATTCTGGTTGTCCTAAATATACGACCATTTTGACTGGTACATATGTATCTGTCTGTTTACTTATCAGTGTTTTAGATAAGTACCTAACTTCTTAGCCAGAGACTGCAATGTGTAATTTTCAATTTAACTGGATTACCTTTTTCTTTTTCAATCCTAATATTGGTACCTTCGGATTATAATTAATTGACCCAATTTTTTAGGAAGATAAACGGGCGGTATATCTTGGATCCATCTTAATACTTAATATTGTTGTCGATATCGGCGTAAGATTTCGTCTCTATTAATTGCTTAACGTTCATTCCTTGTGAAACTTAGTGCAGGAAGGTCAGTTTTATAGTTCGCAAGAAATTGCAGAGCACTCGACTAGATAAATTGTGTACTGATGATAATACAAGTTGTAGCATTTTTCGCTTTCTCTGACGGATGAGAAGTAACTAAGGACAAGTATCGCACACACACATACATTCGTGTTCTTTGGTGAAAAGATTATATTCCAGGTGTACATAGCTAATTGAAATGTAAATAGAATGCTTATTGATAGAGTAGAACTAGTCGTAGATTTTGTAAGTGCAAACATTGTAGCGCTAATGCTAAATGTAGCTGTTGATAAGATATATATACATATGTATTGTAGTTAATTTCACTTAATTGAAATATATCAGTATATTATTATGTTGATACTACACAGTTATTTTGTAATGTGTAATGAAGGTAGGTACACTCTACCAAATGACCACATCTGGATCGCATCATAAAAAAGTGAGTCAATTTTTAATAGTTAAAACCGCATCATTTTGATGGGTTAGAATGCATCATAATGATGGGAACCAGATGGGGTATCTTCATAGGATAGGGAAGTAACATGGGCTAAATGTGGACCGCATCATATGCTCATAACTATTAAAAATGGACTCACTTTTTGGGCAAAATGATGCGGTCCAAGTGGTTTTTAGTAGAGTGTACTTACGTAGTTCTGGCGCCTATAGTGCAATGTTTTCGAAATTCGTGCTCTGTAGACTAATTTATATTGTTCTAATGTGCAAGCCCATAGTACAACATAATACCATGTCGAAACAGGTCAGAATTGAAATAGGCTTCAAGTTTTTAACAGATCCTGTGGAACCCTTAGAAATAGTTTCTAGGAGGCTAATCGATCAAATACGGTGCGCATAATATGTAAGTAAGAGTTTGGTCTCCTGCACCAAAAATTAGCATCTTTATGAACTATACTGTACGCCTATTGGACGTCAGGTCCTTAACTGGCATCTTCTACATATACTTGTATATAATTATTCGTTGGTGCAATTCCAAGACAACTTATACTAATATAGTTCATTATATCGTTTAGACCGGGGTTACCGATAACATCTTGTTTTAAACTAATTGATTGCGAATGATAATGTACTAAGGCTGTGTAGTATTGGTTTGGGTGACAGCATGCTATTCATTATCTTATAACAATAGAACTAACTGATACCTTTTTTCAGTTAATCACTTTTAGTTTTAGTTTTGGTCAGTTTCATGGATCAGGAATTTGCAGAGGTAGAAAAGGTGGAAAGGTTATTACCTACTTTCAAAGTCCGGTGGCACCATTGCAGTCATGGTCGTTTTATATTTTACTCGTCGATTATTAACAGCGTCACCGTGTGTGTACGGAGGCACTGGTAATCGGTGCTCTAAATGACGAGGCAAGTTTTTATCGTTCCTTAACTGCGGAAACTGCAAGTGGAAAACACGGCATTATAATTTCTATATGATATGTTGTCACTAATCAAACCAGATTAGTGTGCAAGGAACGTCTGTATGCTATCCACTGATTTAAGTAAAAACTGAATTCTGTTGTGAATGCATGCAGATATTGAATGCGGATAAGGTTACTTCCACTTCGTGCTTCATTCCATTCACCAGATTTGTCTGACTTTAATTTTATTTCGTGTGAAAGGTGCTGTATTTTGCAATCGTAACCAAGCCAAATAATTTACAATCCTAAGCTTCTTAATTTATAATAATTTATGTCATATGCATGGTGTAAGTGCGTACCTGCTTACTTTTTCTATTTTTAAGTTAGTTTGCAAAGCAGAGAAGCGTCAATTCTCTTGTAATCCTGTTAGCTCTAAATTGCAACTAATCGTGTTTTTTTGTTTGGACACAAACTCACCTGAACACTAGTAATTATACTAGGAGAGTGGGGCAAAACCGGCCAGTTCCCCAGAGTGACAAATCCGACCGGTTCACCAGAGAAGCAAAACGGTCTCTATGGAATTCTATTGGCCGGTTTCTGCCCTGCTGGCCGGTTTTGCCCGCTCTCCTATACTGTAGAGGGTTAAGTTAGTTAAAATGTCATTTCATGAAAAGGCACTGCGTTCGTAGTTCGGTGTTTTTGTTAGAACAATTTATGAATGAACGCATATGCAGTTAGGAATTATCACAAATCTGTAGTACTCATCATTTGTTTTCCAGTCCAGTGTCCCAAGCAATTAGTTGCAATTTTGTTTTAAAATTTGTATTACACAAACTATTGTTAAACAAATTCTGATTCGTATACTGAGTCCGTTGGGCTATCCTCGATGGAGGACAGTGATGGCTTTGTTTTGTCAATAAAGTTCGTCTTTCTCTCTGGTCAAATTGGTCTACACTGTTGGTGTATGCTGAACGTGGAGCAGTACAGTTTGTTGAAAATGAGGAATCAAATTTCTTGTAATTATGTTGCATCTGACCGAATTTATTATTTATTGGAGTAGACTAATTGATGAGTTCAGTTTTGTCAATTAGTTATATAATTTCTAAGGAACGTAAGCTATGCGCTTATGACTTGTTTGGTTGACATATCTGGAAGAGAAATGACTTACAGTGCATGAGAAATATTTCTGTGCTGAATAGTGTTGAAGTGTGGAAACCAATGCGGCCCAATTGAAAATGACTAATTTCGATTATAGACTTGTTCTTTGGATTTGTATAATATACGAGCTTCGCATCTTAAAATATTCGACCGCTGACTTGTAATTAAATTAACAGAACCAATTCTAATGTATAAGTTTAATGACGATTACAATAATTATACTTTAACTGCACTAAATCTGCGGAGCGGACTCATTTTGGTACAAGAAATGTAGTACAAAAAAAAGCGTAACAATTTTGGAATGTATTATCTATTTATTGATTGTATGCTATATTTAAGGGGCGGGGTAATTATTATCATTGCTTTGTTTTCACTTAATCGCCAGTAATTTTAAAAATTAGTATTAAGTACTATTAAGTACATTATTGGATCACTTTTGTTTGTAATCCATTAAAGTAGCACGTGCTAATAACTATGGCTGGCTGTGCACAGCACAGTTGGCGGTAGACAACATCGCATGTATTATCAATCATTCTCACTTCGTTGGCTATGTTGTAATGTACATAATACTAAAACGATTAACCATTATTGAAGTAGTTCTTGCGAAGAAGATCTTGGCCTGGCCAGAATAACGGACACCAACAAAATCCAATTCATCTGTCTGCGTCAAAACTAAAACTACTTACAAAATCAACTTCTAATGCACTACTGATACACACAAAATACACAAAAAGTAAGAAGTAGTATTAAATAACACATAATATTGTATAGCCCGCATCACCAGTTGGTTAATAGTTCTTAGATATACTTTAATATTAATTCCTCTTGTAACATTATTAAACTCATAATAATAATACAACCAATGATGTTTATAGTTAAATCTTGTTCTTCATTTGTTTTTTCTAGTAACTATTTAAATATGTAGTGGTATCGCTGTGTTCTGTATGTTGTAATATAGATTAAGCCTCTTGGCTATCTTTGGATTACTCGTACCTTTATCAATATCGCCTCCTATTATCTACTGCTGCCGTAATTAAATTTGTAACTACGGTAGTTAAACTACATATTATGTAAAAATTAAAATATTGGATATGATAACCTGAAACCCTTACTCAAATGTACTCAAAACTTCCACTGACATTGTGAATGCTAATTGCTTTGCTGACGCAGCGTATTGCACTGGCAACTGGTAAGTAGATACTTTATATGTATGTAATAACACACATAAAAGTTTGTTAGTATTTATTGCCAAATGTGTGTGCGTAGTAATGTAAAAACAGGGGTCAAGTGCTAATTTTTAGGAATTGCTGAGTTTTTGTCATAGGTCACAGTAGTTATTGGATTTTTATTATATTTGTGGTGCACAGAAGTTACGTATGTAATTTAAACTTAATGAGTTGTACAGCACTAGCACCACTGATGAACGATATCAATTGTTAATAAAGGGGCTTGATTACAAATAATAATGGCTGCACTCAGCAGCACGATACAACTTCCTTTAAGTGCATAATTTTTCAGTATAGCATTATTTGCATAACTTTTCTTATTGATCGCAAAATGATATACATTAATCATACGTTGCATTGCATTGAACTGTATCAATCAAGGCGACAAATCTGTTCTAGCTCATTTGACACTGTGGACAGGTACGGTGTGCGCAGTTTTTTGGACTCATTTTTACAAAAACTACATTGCATAACGATAATGTTATGGAATTCCATAAAGCTTGTTTGTGTGATGGAACAGATTAATAATAAATCGGCGTCACTGAGTAAACTCTATTATTCAGGAACTAAAACTGCTGAGAAAACGATAATTTATTGGTGATTCAATTACGAGGTTGAGTATAACAATAATAATTGGTCATGGCATGAAAACGTGAACGCGCAGTGACCAAGGTACCAATGTTTAACAATAAATGCAATTAACACAAGAATTGCAAAAAAAAAATATGGTTTACAATGAGCGGCAGAGTGTTAAAACCGAATTCATCCTTTGTCCGTACTGTCATGATCATTAGGTTGATCCGCTTCATTAGGGTACAGAAATAGGTTATTTCTAAATTTTTCGATATTTGTAATAAAATAGGCATTTTCATGGCGAACGTTTTGAGGAATATCGAGAAAAATCTTATTATGAATAAGTTCAGCTCCATCAGAGTCAATATCAGCCTCCTTAGTTTCGTACAATTTCCGTTTACACTCAATGTACTGCGGTTCTTTGGGCATACTTTGTTCATACCTCAGGTTCCCTTGGACTTGAATGGATAGTTTATGGTATGAAGGAACTGTTTTGTACTCATCATTCTTACTCGGCAAGTGCTTTCTGTAGAATGTTCGAAGCTTTTCAGGAAATGTTTCATCCTCCTGGAAAAGCCTAAACGTTTTATATTCGTCACTTTCTGTCTCCCTTTTGGAGAGATTGAAAGTATTTCGAAGGCTCTGGTCACTTTCTACTTGTGTTTCGTAAAACTTGACGAGGGCTGCATCGATCCTTTCGTCCACAAAGCCAGGCTTGAATTTGTCCGCTTGGGGCACAAGAATCACCGTTATGGAGGAAACGGTAAAAATTGTGTCGGTCATAACTTTGATAAAGTAACTAAGTTGCTCGATTGTTCTGGAAAAAAAACATTGGAGTGTACTGTACTTTGTAGCCAAAGACAAACTTTATTCATATACACAAAGCTGACACTGTCCTCCACCGAGGATAGTCCACACGGCACATAAGGAAAAAAGGCCCTGAAAACGCTAATCAGGGATATTTTAGGTATAAAGTAAAAACGCTCCGATGTTTTTCAAATTTTCTATTTGGCTGCCTACTTTCTGCTCATTTATTTTTGCCAGTGCCACTATATATGAACGTGGACCGGTTCTGCATTGCTTACTACAAAACTTAGACTGGACTTGTAGTTAATGGCTTGCGCATAAACACTATCTATTTAAATGATTAACATTATTATGAAAAATACAATTTTATTATTTCTGAACTGCAAAATATTATGGTACATGTAGCTGCATTCAGTTAACATTATCTCCACTACGTTTAAGTCTGAAGTTATGGGAATTTGATGCTGTAAAATCTATGGCTAATTTCAAAATTAGAGCATAGATCGGAATTAAGAATGAAAGCCCGTTTAATTCTGAGTATATAGAAGTTTAATTTGTGTATGTGTGATGAAAATTGCAATCCTAGTTGGAGCATGAAAAATGTGCTTTTTGTTATACTTGCAATGTTAAAAAATGACGCAATAATTAATTACAGACTAATGGGGTGAGCAAATTTAAAAATATTTGGTGCATGTGTTCCAGGTAGTGTAGGTAAGAGTTACATAAAATTTGAAAAAGATCGGAGCGTTTTTACTTTATACCTAAAATATCCCTGATTAGCGTTTTCACGGCCTTTTTCCCTTACATATGTGCACGGTCTCTTTCTTTTAAGATTATATAAGGTTACATTTTAGTATGAATTTTTTGGGAATAAACCCGATATACCTCAATTGTGTGAACAAGAAATTTGACAGCTTCTTCACAAGTAATTTGCAGAGGATTTCTTCGTCCTCAGTTAAAATTCCAACCTGGTAATAGTTAATGACTGTGTTTGTAATGCAGATATTCGAGACTGCTTTAACGCGTAAGCATTTTTCCCCTGGTGGGATTGCATACGCATAATTTATGCACATTTCCTCTGACTTCAAAGCCTCATACTTTAAGCCTGTTATTGAATTGGCCACCAGCTCCAGCTGCGGGTACGTGAACGTTCCATTTAACTGCGCCAATATCCACATTCTCGACTTAAAGCTCTTGGTGAAAAAAAGAAAGTCAGAAAATGTCACATCTGTTTGGAAAAATAGATAGACAGGCTCTTCTGTATTTACTATATGCACATGGCCCTACATTGAAAATTTTCCTAATCGGGCACTATTGTTTTTAAGAATGCATTTATTTTTTTAAAAGAAACTTATTACAGATAAAACCATATACTTACTATACCGAAGATTATGTTGAAGGATCATCTGGAGACAGTGCTTGTTGCTTGTCATGTAGCAATACAAGTCCTTTGCGAAACCTAGGGTGTCGTATTTGATTAAGAGATTTCCATACGTATTAAGGACCAGCTGCTTAAAGTTGACAAATATCTTTTCCTCTAAACGACTCTCAAAATTAATAATTTCATCGAGAACATCTTGCCAAATAGTTGGGAGCCAAGAAGAAACTCCAGACAAGTAAAACAATAGACCACTTTCCCCATCGTAAATCCCAAAATGAACATCTGCCAGTAAAGCTTGATGTAAACGATTCTTTATTTTTTCAGAAAGGATTCTTTTCCATAAAGTTATCATAGCTATGTTTATAGGATTGCTTGTACAATAGGAGGAAGAAATGAGGATATTGTACATTGAGTACTGAGGATGACCACAAGTGCCTGTCCTATGGGTAATTTCCATCCCTGCTTTCCCCGAATTTCGTAGGTAGATTAAGCTGCTCTCTACGGACATTCCGCCAAGACCCATTGAACAGGGACGGCAAATCTCATCTGCCAAAAAAATATTTGGCTTCGGTAACGCAAAACTACTGTATATGGGAATAGTGTCCAATTCCTGAAGTAACGCCTCTGGAATGGCGTAGGAAGAATAAGCCACCAACGAGACAGGATCCACAGTCGTTACAAGTCGTTGGAAGTTTTTTGACATCGTTATAATATTTCCTTGTCTTGGTTGGAGGTGATCGAGTACAACAGAAATGACTCCGGGATCATATCTGGACAATAAATCTGGGCCAGTGAGTATTAATTTTGGATTCCGATGCCTATTAGCGGACACTCCGACCTCGATGCAACTTTTTTCGGCACAATTTCTATAGTGAAACATGCTTGCGCGTAATTTCCGTAATTCATCAAAATATCTCCGTTTTAGTCCGTGTTTCCTGAGGAGTGAAATGTAGGAGTAGACCGCTTTAATAACTTCCGTCTCCTTGGACATCCCTTCAGCCGTCAACTCTAAGCATAAATGAATTCCAGAGTAGAATTTGGTGGTAACAAAACTGGCGTCTTGCTCTAAAGTCTCACTGGAACAAGTGGCGTGGCAACAAGTAATCCATCCCAATTTTTCTTGTAAATTGTAAACCAGACCCGTGTCCCCTCTGTGGTTCAAAAGCATAATCACGTATTCCAGGGGTTTTGCATGATAATCTTTCCAAACTACTTCTGGCATAACCCATGAAAATAGCATCCAATTGTAGTTTTTATACGGAAAAACTCTGTACATTTTGACGAATTTTTTCATGTCAAAAGGAAATCCTTCACACGATACATCTTCCCATGGAGTTGGCAGATTAGTGGGTTGTAGTGTGTGGAAGTTTTGAGCTGCTATCTGAACCAACTCTTCCGTTGACAAGGGACCCTGCATGCAGACAGTCATGTATTTAGGTCGATAGTAGCGATGAAAGTATTTTCGAATTAATTTTCCAATGTCTTTTCGTCCCAAAGAAGCCATATTTCCCATTCCAAACCTTTGCATATGATGATCTGGAAATGCACAACTGAGCATAAGGGAGCAGACTCGCAAAAAATCCTTGGATAATTTCAAACAATCTTCTGAATCTACGCTGTGAACCTCCCTTTGTATAGCGTCCGCATCCAATAAAGGGCATGACATCATTTCAGAGAATATGTGTGCCACTCTCAAGAATTCTTCCTTGGAGTTCATGTTAGCGTAAAAATATGTTTGCTCCATATCAGTCCCAGCATTGGCATTGGTGGTGTTTTCGCTCAAAACAGTCCAAACTTCTGGATACGTTTTTGTCCCCAGAAATATACAATGTTCTAGAAGATGGAAAAGACCGCATACATCCAGGGGATCGTGCAAGGCACCCACCACTATAGCTACGCTGATACAATAACTCTGGTGGGATGGATTTGGCGGACACTTAAATTTGGACAGCTTCGTTGGGGGTTCCCATAAGTCATCTTCTGAAATCTCTTCATCCGGCAGAGTATCAATGGATTGCGTCCATGGGAAATTCACAACTCGATCGAGCAGAGACATTCCGTCTGTATCAGGACGAACCTCTGTGTACATGTTTAAATAATTTTTATTAAAGTCGTACACTTCCGGAAAAGTAAAGGTTGTGGCTTCCAAAGGCTTGGTGTGGTCAATTTCATTCTCGCAGTAAAATGTTGAAATAAGACATGCTTGTAATCCATTTGGAAATTTTATTGCATGGTACTTCCTAGGGTCGAGTGGAGATTTAATGATTTCTATGGATTTGTAGTAAATTTTCACGATTGATTTACTGCCGTTATCTTCTGAGATTTTACGCTTTTTGGGCTTCGATGCCTTTCCACAAGTTTTCGGCTGCTTCTTCATACATTTCTCATTCGTAGACGGCCTTCCCATTCTCAAGTTTCAATTGAATGTATTAACGCTGCCTGTGCCCTGTCGCACAATTCTGCGACTTCCCCAAAGTACCCACATATGTATATGCGTGTAGCTGCTTGTTTTTTCTGGGGTATTATTTGTAAGAATGGCGGACAAAACGACCCCAAGTCTGTTACAAACGACTAGATTTCTAGATTAGTTCGACCTTGATTTCACTTGCAACTTTAACCATTGTTTTCGACTGATTGAGTAAGCGTTCCGGATTTCGCACGCTAACCGTTATTAAACTAACTATTATTGTTAAAGATACCTAGGTTAAATTTGCAAGTTTCAGTTTCAGTTTGCTTTATGGTCTAGTCATTTAGTAGATTATATGCATTGATTTCCAATGGCAGACCTATAAGGGAAGTCAAGGTCTAAATCTCCTAGAAACCTAGCCGTTTTTATTACTTGGGAGCACTTTGTACAAGTTTGGTTACGGAAGTGTTACCTAATTTTCAATGTTACCATGTTCGTCTATTAACATTTTTACGGGTAGGTATGTCACGGCTGTTAGTAGTGCTATACGGCTGCAGAAACATTCTGTATTATGTAAGTCCCGACTAAATCCCACTGTGTAGCTAATCTACTCGAAGCTTTGACTTTTTAAAACCCATTTGTCCCAACATTTGTCCCAAGGCCATACGATTACAATATTTTGTAGTAATTATTCCTCCTGTTTTGTACTACCAACTACCAAAACTTTGATAAAAATAATTTTACCTTGGTTCGAAGCACAGACATTCCTTAAATATAGAACCAACGTTTTTCGATGTCCATTTCAACTGATTTCAACTCCTTTTCAACAAATATTTTTAAAACATACTTCTTTTAGGCTCAATTATTTTAAGATTATTATCACAAGTATTGTTCTTGAAATTGGACTGGACCGAAACTTTTTTAAAAGCCTTTTCGAAATAGTTTTATAGAACAACCACCACTTTTATAACATACAAGTAGGGACTTTGAAGAGAGTTTTTGAAATACATATACTATTTACTTTTTGAAAGCTAATTTGCAAATCTATTGTTGTAATATTTTCCAAAACCTCCCTTTCTCAGACATTTGAAAATTTCAAATTTCAAAAACTCTACTCGAAAATAATTGTTTCGCATGATGTTAGTGGATTGTATGGATATTCAATGATTTCCTGCTCTTGTATACTCTGAAGTAAAAAGATATTAAAAAAGGATGTTATAGGAATAAACTCTGAAAAGATGCGTTTTGAAGGCAGCTTGTTTCTATCCTGGTCTAATTATAGTTTGCTTCTAATAAAATTCAAATAAAATATGTTACATACTTTTCTGCGTTTATTAGGTCTCGATCTAGAAGATACATATGGCCAAACAGTTGAGGGGTAAAGCAAGATCGTATTCAAAAGGATACCTCCCTTGGGGGAAAGTGGTTTTAAGTCAAAGCTTCGCTAGATGTAACAACGTTACAAGGAAACTCCTCTTTAGTGATAATAATAATATCATGTACTGCACTTTACTGTTTGGCGATTTAAGTGGGAACACAATAAATTGCTAATGGGTTCAGGCTCTTGTCAAATAAATAATTCCCAGTAGTATTAGATACTAATATTCTGTTATTAGTCGTTACTTATTTAATTTTGTATTTTTAATGTCTGTATCCTACTTAACTTAACAGTATTAATAATAAATTCAATTCCACCGGTGAAATCACTATTCTAAACTGATATCCTTAATACTACTATTATTATTTCTACTCTTTTGACTTCGACATTTATTGTTTTATTTATGTCAAAATACAATAATAAAACTGCGTGCATAATGGTTTAGATTTGCTTGTTTTTTTAAATTTTGTGCTGATATTTACTTGTATGAATGTCTAAGCAGTATGATGGAAAGGAAATTTTACTATGACATTTTGTCCATGAAGGACCTCTACCTACCTAAACTAACTTTTCATTGAAAACTAAAATGAAGTAATTTAACCCCAAAATATGAATCTGACCATTTTGAGTAGCTTGATATATTTTAGCAAAAATAAACGTATCTACATACATACTTATGTAAATGTATACTTTTAGTATAGTTAACGAACTTGAATGAAAGTTATAGATCTTCCAGTAGGGCAATCATGTTCTTTGTCCGAGCGGATACTAGAATTAATTGTCTCGAAGGATATAGATACCTTAATTCACTTTCCATCCGGGTACCATAATTGGCTGTCTAGGCAAAAAATAAAATTAGAGACGGTCAGTAATATTAATTGTCTTGAAGGGCAGTACGAACTAGAGCATTGATTGTCCGAGCAGAGACAGAGATAAAAACTTCTCCACACACCAGACCAGACCAAGAATTGCCGGGTAAAAATTGTCTATTTGGACACTTTAGCTAAGTGTCTAATGGGACACGGCGTTCATTTAGTTCTGTCGGACACTTCAGTTAATTGTTCAGTCGGAGGCTAAATGTTGTTCGGGTGGATATTAAAATTAATTGACCCTAAAAGAGCAGCAGGTTTACCAAAGTTAACAGTAACACTGCATTTCGCAACACGTATTAAAAGAGTGAATTTAATATTAATTTACTATTAAATACTAACAAATTGCATCCTGAGATACATGTACAATAATATACTAGACAGACGCCCATGTTCAGATTTGCAATTATTAATGAATGCCAAATCATTAATCGGCTAATTTAGAAATAGCTAGCGTTTACGTTTACATGTTGGCCATGTTGTTCTCGGCACCAGCGGCACTCTATGGTCCACTTCGTATTGCAGGATATTTGAAGAAACTATGCGGGAAGTCTGGTAGAAGCAGAAGCAAGAGTT